>JAEANM010017077.1:0-13069 GCA_017656035.1 Myanophis thanlyinensis
CATACATATGCTGGAAAGTCTGACAGGTCATGGGAGGCAGCAACAGATGTGCATGCACTGCAGTTGATGTACCACTTTCATGACCAAAACACTAATAAACGTCCTTAGGAAATACCGGCCTTGTAGGGGCTAGGCATTGGTCAAGATGAGGAGGATTTCTGTGGGATGCAGAGCATTTAGAGATATCAAGATACCAAATATGAGGCATAGGAAATGATCCAGTTCCTTCCACATTAGGCATACAGGACGTGGAGGACGGGAAGTCAACAGATTCTAGGAGAAGGAGCTGCTACCACCTCTACAGGCACAGCTGATTTATGGGATGCCTCTCAGGGTGCCACCAGCAGAAGCAACACAACTACATTTTGCTCTCACAGCCAACGATCATTTCCCTTAGAAACTTGGGAAGAGTGGGATAAATCTGATGGGAAAGATGATACAATGGTATGTGAGAATGACCTTGGGAAGTGGGATTGAGAGGTTAAATCACAGTTTGAAATCATCAAAGAGCAGAAGAAATAGCTATAGTATTTGAATGGGGGGGCAAGTGACTCTAGAGAACAGCATGGACTTCTTGAGGCCCAAGGTTAGGGCAGGGCCAAGTGTTTACTACCTTATCTTAGCTAAGTCAGCACTGTGCAACATGCAATCCAGAAATCTTTAAATAGTATAGAGAAAGTGTTCCTAAAGTTTTGCAATTTATGGGAATCAGGGACACATTCCTGGACAGGTCAATGCTAGTTCTTTGGAGAACTCTCTTTTAAGATAAAATAAGTTTCTGAGTCAGATTTACATTCAGTTTATTTTCTTTTAAGGTGTGCTGGCCTGTTTTATGGATCTGATCCTTCGAATGTGTCTGCTGTTTCAGGAAATTTTGCCTTGATTTTTGTGAGTCTGAGATTCATCCTATCTATGCCCCCATCTTCTCACAGAATGTAATGAAACATTATGCTCTACAGTGCTATTTGTGTTCCTATCAGTATTAAATTCCAATTAATTGTAATTGTTTGGACATTGGACAACTCAAAACTAAAATGATGTTTTCTTTTTTCCTTTTTTCTAATTTTTATTTTATTTATTAGGGTTTTTTTTATCCTGCCTTGATTACTTTTATAAATAACTCAAGGCAGTGAACATATTCCTTCCTCCTCCTCCTCCTATTTTTCTCACAACAACTAGGTGAAGTGGGTTGAGCTGAGAGAGAGTGACTGGCCCAAAGCCACCCCAGGTGGCTTTCAAGCCTAACATGGGACCAGAACTCAGAGCCTCCTGGCTTCTAGCTTGGTGCCTTAACCACTAGACCAAGCTGGCACTATGATGTGGTGATGGTGCAATGTTTAGAATGTATTGCGGGCTAGTTTTGCTGACTACCAGGAGTTCAATCTTGACCAGGTTCAAGGTTTACTCAGCCTTCCATCCTTTCAAGGTGGCTAAAATGAGGACCCAGATTGTTGGGGGCAAGATGCTGACTCTGTAAACTGCTTAGAGAGTGCTGTAAAGCAATGTGAAGTGGTATATAAGTCTAAGTGCTATTGCTATTTTTAATTTAATACAGTATGTCATAAGATTGATGCTTTTGTTTTTCTCTCCTCAACCGGAGACAGGGCTACTTTTCTCTGAGCACACACTCTGCAGCTAGTAATGCCAGGAGTGACAGTACATAATTTGATTTTTGTTTGCATCATCATCATCATGTTATAGCAATAGCACTTAGACTTATATACCGCTTTACAGCATTTTACAGCCCTCTCTAAGCAGTTTACAGAGTCGGCATATTGCCCCCAACAATCTGGGTCCTCATTTTATCCACCTTGGAAGGATGGAAAGCTGAGTCAACCTTGAGCCTGATGAGATTCGAACTGCTAAATTGCAGTCAGCCAGCAGTCAGCAGAAGTACTGCATTCTAACCACTGTGGCATGGTGGTGTGAAATAATACATAACCTGAACCTGCATCAAGGTACACAGAGCGGCAAAGACCAAAACACACACTTGGGAAAGGCAAGGCCCTCTCCCACTGACCATCAATAATACGTTTTACAGTCACTGTAATGTTTTGGGAAACATTAATATAGTAATGAGACATTACAACACAAGTAACACAGAAATATGGAACTTCACAAATACTTTCTGATATTACACCTGAACTATTTAACATTTATACTAACAGAACAGTTGATTTCCTCCACACAGTTGCAAAGAGCAGTAAAATCCCCACTAGAAAACTGTAACAACAATCCACACATTAACTGAGGTTGTAAACTGCAACCAAACAAATTTCTAATAAAGCCTTATTATTTCCCACTAAAACAACTGTAATCCAATTTGTAATTACAGTTATATATGCAAAGTATTTTATAAGTATGAGGATGTGTTATAACTTTTGATCTTCACAAAAGGTCATCTTTAAAAAAAAATTTAAAGATAGCTGTTTGGAGCACAATTCTTCGTAAAATGGAAGTCACAACATATTTTAGTTCTTTGGTTATTTTAAAGTATTGTCAAGTAAATAAATACCTAGTTGAACACCAGCATTAAATTCTGTATTTAAACATCAACATGCTTATTAATCATTTTGTAGCACCCTTCTGCCTACTTCTTTATTTATCTCACTTTTACCAGATACCTGAAAATAATTTGCCCTTGCAGTCTTCATAATATTTCCATTTATGTTACTGAGCATACTCTGCAAATTAATCATATCAGATCCTCTTACATGATTAAAACTTCATTTTGAATTCACCCGTCTTTACAAAGAGATTATCATCATTGTTGTTAAGTATGGTTCATCACACAGCAAATACTAAATTGACTCAAATATTTCATGCTTTGCTTCCTCTGCTGAGTTAATCAGTTTCAGAAATATTGATTTTGAACTTTATACATGCATATACATATACCTCAGAGAATTCCCAGCAGTAAGTAAAAGGAAAAAAAAGAAGTAAAAATTTAATCTTATTGTCCAAATTAGGTACCTAATAAGCTCTATGTATGAATGCCTCTGAAAAGTGTTTGGAAATTTCAACTGGTTCAAAACATTACAGCCAGATTGGAACTGTATTTATATTTGTATTTATTTACTGAGTACATTTGTATCCTATCACAATCCAATTAAGGACCCTCAACGGCAGATATACATTTATATTATTAATGCAGTTAAAAAACTAATATTAAAACATTGGTATAAACCGCATAAAATAACAGTAATGGCATCAGTCTTTAAATGTTCTACAAAGGAACTTTGTTTTAAGATTGCAGAAGGGAACTGATCTAATTTTAAATGGCTGGCTGTTTGCAAAGCTCTGCCACTAATAGCAATAGCACTTAAGTCTTATATACCGCTTCACAGTACATTACAGCCCTCCCTAAGCAGTTTAGAGAGTTAGCATATTATCCTCAATGGTCTGGATCCTTATTTTAGTGACCTTGGAAAGAATGGAAGGCTGAGTCAACCTTGAGCTGGTGAGCAGTGGTGGAATTCAATTTTTTTTACTACCACTTTTGTGGGCGTGGCTTGGTGGGCATGGCTGGGGGGGTGTCATGTGACTGGGTGGGCAGTTTCTGTAGGTAGGGCAATAAAGATTAGGCTAGAAACAACACCAGAATGGTTTTCCCTGTCTTCCTTACAGGAGTAACCCTATAAAGTTGAAAAAAAAAAAACCCAAAAGGAGATTTCTTCTAACAACCGGTTCTCCGAATTGCTTAGAAAATTTGGCCTTTCATAGACTCAGCCTGGACACAGCAATTATGTCTTATTAAACATGACTATGTTACTTACAACCTGTCTGAGATACAGAATACAGAATAACAGAGTTGGCAAGGACCTCGGAGGTCTTCAACTCCCTACTCAAGTAGAGGACCCTATACCATTCCAGACAAATGGCTATCCAATTTCTTTTTTAAAACCTCCAGTGTTGAAGCACCCACAACTTCTGGAGGCAAGTTGTTCCAATGATTAACTGTTCTCACTGTCAGGAAATTTCTCTTTAGTTCTAGGTTGGATCTCTCTTTGACAATTTTCCATCTGTCACTTCTTGTCCTGCCCTTAGATCCTTTGGATAATAAGTTGATTTCCTCTTCTCTATGAAAGCTTCTCAAATATTAGAGACTGCTATCATGTTATACCTAGTCCTTCTCTTCATTAGATTAGCTATACTCAGTTTCTGCAACTGTTCATCGCGTTTTAGCTTCTAACCCCCTAATCATCTTTCTTGCTCTTCTCTGCATTTTTTCTAGAGTCTCAACAACTTTTTTGTATTGTGTGACCAAAACAGGACACAGTATTGTATGGTTTTACCAAAGCAATATAAAGCTACAGTATACTGATACTTCACATGATCTTAATATTATCTTGATGTAGCCTAGGACTACACTGTAGTAGTTCACTTGTGATTCAGACTAGTGCACAATGTCTTGAACAGTCTATTTTTTGTATGAATGTTGAGATGCACTACTCCTATATCTGCAGTGCGAGCACATTTATTTCATTATTTGGGCTTTTTTTTTCTCTCCTCTGGTTGTATTATACTGTTTCGGTTTGTAGAGTTTTGTGTTATTTTATTTTTGTTGGCATCTACTGCTCTGCGATTATTAGAAGAATTATTTTAAAATGTCAAGAAGAACAATTACAATATTGCTCTTTCTTCTCGTATCAGAGAAAAGTTTATGGGGGGGTGCACTAAAGGGTGAAGAACATTTGTATATCATTGAAAAAGAATGCATTTTTTTAAACAAAAGGACAAAAGTAGTAATAGATTGGCATATTATATACACATGCACAGATGACAATGGTGACCTTCAGCCATGGAAGATCCCTGGGTTGCACCAGGCCAATTACTCTGCTTTCTATCTCACAGAGCTGTTACTGTTGTGCAGGGAAAAATAGGTCTTCTGCCAAATAAAAGTACTAAATGCTATTAAGGAGATCTTATTCCTGGCCACTGAACAGTGAGTCAAGTCTACCACAGGATCATGAGCGGAGCCTTTGCCGTTGATTTTTAGGCACAAGTTGAAATTATATCAGGAAGGGAGGGGGTTGAACAATCTAAGTTGTTCAGGGCTAAATAGAGTAATGTACACAACAGCTTGAATTGGGTCAGGCAGTTCACAGACACCAATGAAGCTTCAGAATTGGTGCTATGTAATTTCATTTAACCACCTCGCTTAAACACCAGGCAAACAAAGCATATTAGAAACAAATATAAATGGACATTATGATCACCCATTCTGCATATTCCCAAATACATTATTGTACTCCATTTTTAATCAATGACATCAGATATCAAACTTGCAATCAGCAGCATCAATCTCATTTCCTTGTAATTCATACTGCGGCTAAGCTGTTCGTTTGCTCCCTTTTTAATTTTACTAGAAAGGTGTTGCTCTTTCTAAAGAGCAGGACTATTAAGGAAATTAATCAACTTCTGGATCTTCACCAGATAATATGAAAAAATGGTTATAAATGCAGCTTCGTATGGCAATTGTCTTCAGTAATTTTACAATTATTGATTAAGATAAAAATGTAATGGGCATCCTAACCCACTAGCTCCTCTATCCTATAAGAGAATTGTTAAGTTTCTATGCTACATTTAAATTTCAGAATATTAATCAAATCTCAAAATAGGTATGTCTGTATCTGAATTTCTTCAAGTTCAATCATTAGAAATGTAATTATAAACAGAACTCAGAGTAGTATATCAAAGTAAAATTCTTCAGACTGATACAACTGAAAATTGTGTGTGACACAGAAGACCCTTAATCATCCCTACAGAGAAGGTCTTTGATAATTTGAATTGGATGTTTTTGTTTAGATTTCTAATCATTTTATTAAACAAATAAGTTTGATTAATACTTCTCAAAAAACACAAACAATTGTTAATGGAGAATAACAAAACCTTGTAAGATTCAACAAGGATGTCCATTGTCTTCACTTTTCTTCATTTGATTCTTGAGGTACTGAATAGAGATATAAGATCAGAGAATTATGGGAGTTAAGATTTAAAAAAAGAAACGTATAAGTCAAGGGCATTTATGAATGATTTGATATTCATTTTAGAAGATCCTGTACAGGGAGTGGAAGCATTAATAGAGAAATTAAAGGACTTTGATATATTAGCAGGCTTCAAGATTAATAACCAAAAACAAAAATATGAAATTGGATGATCAAATAGAACTGATGGAGAAAACTGATTTTAAGTCTGAGAAAAAAGTAAAATACTTGGGTATGACCCCTGATATTACTATAACAAATATGAATTATATTTTATTTCAAAATAAGGATGTGTGCCTTTTCAATAATAGCCCCTACCCTATGGAGTACCCTTCCTTATAAAGTTCAGAAGGCTTCCACTGTCTAGTCCACAGGCAATACGAACACTAAACCAGAAACCATAAGAACACTCAGAACTATAACAAAACCATGATTCTACCTCACTCCCCAATTCTCAACTTATTCCTACCCTACCCTCCCATTTTGCCTAACTTACTTGCGGTTGCATAAGCATTTCACTGCATATCGTACCATGTATGACTGTGTAGGTGACCAATAAAATTTGAATTTTTAGTCCTTCATAAAGCACTGAAGACCTAGCTTTCCCCAAAGTGCTGAGATAGGTGACTATACATCAGAAGCTTGACTTGATGACAGGTGTTTGTTTTTATGGGTTTGGTTTTAATAGTTTTAATATGGTTTTTATGTTATTTGATTGTTTTGACTGGGAGCCGCCCAAACTTTGTTATAAGAGAGGTGTCTATAAAATGTTTAAAATAAATTAAATATTGTTAAGACATGGACTGAAATTAGAAATCTGTTAAGATGGAAGAAATAAAAATTGTCCCCGTTGGGGAGAATTTCTGTGATAAAAATGAATGTTTTGCCAAGAATAATGTTTTTGTTTTTAGATCATACCTGTTTTGACAAAAGATGCACTGTTTAAACAATGGCAAAAGACATAAGTTTATATGGCAAGAGGAAAAGCTACTGTCAAGATTCTAAAGGATATTTTATATGGGACTTTCGTTCTCTGGAATTCTGATTGCGTTGAGGATGTTGTGTGGAACCCCGACAGCTACAGGTTAAACATAAAGTGTTACAAGATGCAAAGGAAAGAGGGGACTGGGTTTACTGGATTTGAAATTATATTTCCCTGTTCATTGTTTGGTTTGGATGAAAGAATAGATGTTGCTAAAGAAAAAAGAAGAGTCTTTTACAGTTACAAGGTCACAACCTGAGGTTTGATGGCATGGATATCTATGATACATTAAAGTTAAAAGTAATGGACTTTAAAGTTATTTTACTAGGTGTGCCATATTGAGAATATGAAATAGATATAAACTCAGATTCTTCTGGAAAACACTTACTGGATCTCAGCTCAGGAAGTTTATTATAGAAGAGAAATGGCATATAAAGTTAAATGGTTGATGTACTAGGTCTTACTAGAAAACTATCATGGGAAAATTAAAATCGAATCGAGAACAATTAACAGCAGAAGCATATAATTGTCATTTGTGTTCCTATTTAAAGTTATCTGAACTATTTAAAATAAAATAGTTAAAAAGATTCATGGTATGGAACGAAGTAAATCAGAATTTGAAATACAATTGTGTTATGATCTTAATGTACAATGGCTAAAATTTACAAACTTTCAATGAAATTTGAAAGAAAGGAAAAACAGGTTAAATAATATATGATAGAGGGCTAAGAATTTTGAACATAATATTGAGATGAATCAATAGGAAAATATGAAGTTGAAATTGACATTGTATTATGGTCTCAAAGATAATGTTTATAAAACTATTTATCATTTGTACATGACACCAGAAAAATTATCCAGAATGTATAAAGGCACTTCAAATATATGTTGGAAATTTAAACATGAAACGATATTTTATCATGCTTGGTGGACATGTGAAACATTTTTAAAATTTGGATTTAAATCATGTTTTGATACAGAGGATTTTGAAGATAAACATTCAGTTAGAATTCGAACTTTTCCTTCCACTATTAACAAAACAGGAAAAAAATGGAAGATTATTTAAATATATGATTATTGTGATGAGATTACTATATGTATAGCAATGGAAAGGTTCAACAGTACCCATTATAGAGGAATGGTTGGTGAAGTTGACACATTTTGCTGATAAATTGACATCTTTGATTAGAGAGAAAAAAAACATTATCTACATTTATTGGTGACCGGAAGAAAGCCTCTTACAAATTTTATTTGTAAAAATGAAAAAGATAAATTTAGAATTTATAGCTGTGGTGATCAGACAGGATAGATTAGAGAAAGAAGAGTAATATGATGCAACTTTAAAGAGAAAGATTACATCTGTACTTTTAACTGCTGTAAAGACATCTTCACATCTTTTTTATTTTTTTTTTTTGCATTTTTTGCATTTTTGGCTTTCTCTTCGATTTCTTTTTCTTTTCCCCCTTGCTTTATATTAGTTTATGTTAAGTTTTTATCTTCATGTTGAATTTTTTTAATAAAAGTGATACACTCAAAGAAAGAAAATTTAATTTTCCATCAGAATGAATAAAAAATAATCATGAGGGAAAAGGACAAGGAAGCTGCTTGAAACTAAGTAAAAAGAAAAATAATGCAACAAGAAAGAAGTGTGTTAAGTAATGTTAATGGGAAGTGTGTAAAAAAGTGGAATGATAAAGACCTTGTGAATGAGAAAAATGCGCCTGTTTCCTGCAAAAAAAGTGTGAAAAATGCTGATGTAAATAAAAGATGGTTGCAATGTTGTCAAACAAAACAAAGAATTGCTAATATTAAAAGAGACAAAAAGATACAATGGTATTTTGATGAAAATAAAAAAGGGAAGTTGATGAAAAGAGGCTACACAAGGAACTCCCAGTATAGTGCAAAGAATTAAAAACAAAGCAATGAATTAATTTGGAAAGAAAGTGAAATGAAACAATGCTGGAAACAGTAATTTACAGATTTGTATGGGAAATGAGAAATGGAGAGAGAGACAGACAGAGAGAGAGAGAGAATAAATGCTATAAGTGTAAAGAAAAGATATGAAAAATGTCATAAATAATATCATGGTATTGAAAAACGATGACTGCAGTTGTAGATGGTTTAACTGGAAAAATGTTTGTTTAGTTTCATTTTAGTTTCTTTTTACCCTTTGTTGCTTAGGATGTAACTCTGTGATTTGTTTAACCTATGTGTGAAGTTTACATTTGTGTCTGATGTTTGGAAGGATGCCTTTCTCATTCCCATATGCTATACAAAGAAAAGGGTAACCATAGTGAATGCAGGGACTATGGAGCAGGAGGGGATGGTGGTTTATTAATGGTAACTAGCAAGATATTTGGCAGAATTCTGATTGAGAGGTTATGAAAAGTGACAAGAAGCAAAATCTGGGCAATACAGGGGGCAGCATTCTTGCTGGCAGGGATATGCAGACCAGATGTTTGCTCTTTAGAAGGTCAAAGAGAATGTGTCAGTGTGAGAAAGCTCATTTTATTTTGGCTGATTTAGATAAAGTACATAACACAAATAGGCTTGAATTTCGTGTAGGTGTAGGTGAAAATCGGTTGCTGAATGGAATGGTATAAAATGGATGCAAGATTATTTAATATAAAGAATGCTTCTGGTAATGTTATAAGCATTTTGGTTGGGGATTTAAATGTGCATATACTGTTTTATGCAATGCCATTTGGTGGCTGAGAATTGAAATGATTTTCATCAAACCTCAGGTACACCAGGAACATCAGATTATGAGGTAATGGAGAGCATGGTTCTAAAAATTAATGCATCAAAGCCTGGAGTAGTTGTATTTAACAGAATAAATAAAAGATTTCACTTATATATAAATAATGAAAGATGAGAAAAGTAAATGAGTTTATGTATCTTTATAGAATGTTTCTAAAATAGGGAGATAGATGTAGTGGACAGTATGTGCTATATATGCATTTATTTCTCAACTTGTTTGCTGCGTTGATCACAAGTGACTTCAGATAGCTTGTTTACTTTTCATATTTATAGACAAATTCACAATATTGTTCTGAACTATGAAAGCTCCAATATGTTTGTAGTTCAACAAAACATCTTTATCCAATCTAGGTTGGTCACAGGATTAGAGATTTAGTCTTCTGAGCTTTCAGACTCATGCTGGTGCTCATCGTCAGGGAACTTCTCTCTACCGAAATGTGTGCTTTGGGCTATTCTATGTGTTGTATTTATGTGGTGTCTTCCTATTGGTTGATTGGGGTGTTAATGGATGGCTATTGGTTGTTGTTTCTTTGTGCTGCCAAGTCCTTGGCTCCTAAGTACCTGATAAGCTGGTGATAAATCAGCATAAGGGGCCCCTTTCCTAGACTTCAATAATTTCTCTGGTTATCTTTAAGTTCCCTGAAGATGGGCCCAGCAAGAGTCCAAAAGCTATGAAAACTAAAACTCTGGTCCTAGTGACCCACCCAGATTGGATCCTGCAACATTATCCTGGGATTGATATATTTGCTTTCATTCGTAAAACATCTTTATCTTGCTGTTCCTTCCATCAACTTATCTTATGGTAATCCAACGTTATGTTATCTAGACTTTATTCTTGCTGAGTGATGCTTATCCTAGAACTGTCTACCAGAAAAGTTCTTTGGACAAATTATCTCCTACTAAGAGTATGCATTCTTTCTCTTCTACCATATGTTGGCTTTCCTACTTTTATTGTTTCTTAGTATCTCACTATATGGCACAACATACTGCTTCCCCTGAAAGGAAATAACACAACGGGCATAAGAGCTGAAGTTGGTGGGACGGGGTTCTTATACCAGGTACAACCATTTTCTAAACAAGAGGTTGATGGCAGAAACCTTCATAGGCGCAAAAAGAGCAACTCAAATTCTGTTCGAATTTGAAATAATGGGCCCAGGACTTCATTTTTACAGCAAGTTTCTCTTGGCCAATATCACACTGGGAGCCATGCTGACAAATACGGTTCTTGATAAATTAGATTTAGTTAAAAGGCTTTTAAAATGGAATCCGGTAACTGTGGGGTGCAAAATGCAAGCCATATTTATAACAGAAACAATGTGTGCAACCAGCCCTGCGGGTTTTTCTCCAATCCTTGTGAAGTAACAAGCTGTGAACTGCTGCTTTTGGGCAGGAGGAGAGTTAGCATCTTTGTCTTTTTATGATGGCACAGTTTTTCCGCCTTGGTGTTGACATACTTAATATGGTTTTCTGTGTGCTATTATATTTCTTTATATGTATAACTTCCCAATTCTATGCAATTAAACTATTTATCTGACCTTTCTTGCATCTTTTTGGGAATGCAGAGCTAATAGGTAGTTTTGTAGCCATGCCTGGTACAGAACCTTGACAACTGGTGCATTTCTACACAGCTGTCATTACTTGGATAGCATGCCATCTTTCCACTCAATTTCCACATATTTTATCAGAGGATGGTGGAGATGAAAATTGTGTGGTCCTATACTCTAATTTCTACAGGATTGTTATATTGTTATATTGTTGAAATACAAGTCAATGCCATCTCTTCCCTCCTTCAAGTTAGTGAAGTGAGGTAACTGCTTATCAAGCTAAGGAAGGCTTTTTTGCATATGGTCTGTTTTCTTGGCATCTTTATTATCTTATCATTTATACAGGTGGTCCTCAACCTATGTCCATAATTGACCCTAAAATGTCTGTTGCTAAGTGGGATAGTTGTTAAGTGAGTTTTGCACCATTTTATGATCTTTCTTGCCACAGTAGTTAAATGAATCACTGCAGTTGTTAGATTATTAATATGCTTAAGTGAATTTGGCTTTCCCATTGCTTGTCAGAAGTTTTCAAAAGGTGAAAACATGTGGCCTCAGGACACAGCAACCGTCATAAATATGAGCCAGTCGCCAAACATCAGGCTTTTGATCACATGACCATGGGGATGCCACAGTGATTTTAAGCGTGAAAACCAATCGTAAGTCACTTTTATCAGTGCCATTGTAACTTTGAACAGTCACTAAACATATACTGTTGTAAATCAAGGACTACTGGCATAATGTTTTAGAATATGTAAAATACATGGTGCACCACATAAGACACATTAGGCACCTCTTTCCTGCTTCATTGATTTGAAGAGTATATTTAATAAAAAAGTGAGTTAGTTAACAGTTTGCTAGTGAATAGGTTCATGTACTTTGAAAGATAGAGGGGATTCATTTTAGACTTAAATGACTGCCCTGTTGATGAACTGATATTGTGGCAATCTGCAGTCTGAGCCTTGCACTAGGACAGATTGAGTTTTTTTGTTTAGCATGTTGTGTGAACCCAGTATGCCTGATAAAACAAGCTTATGGCTTAGTAGTGCTATGCAAGAAAAGGAACTATTGGTTTATAGGTTAATAAACAATTGTTAAATAAAATATGGCTTAACATAATGTTCTATTACTCACACTCCAATCAGGAACAGATTTTTAAAATGGAAGATTATTTGACAATCAAAATACTAAAGTACGCCCTACAAACAAATGATTTACAATAATTATTCTGAACATACACGTTATCTATTTTAAAGGGTATAAATTACATTGAGAAAGGTAATCAACATTTTCTCCTTAAGCACATTGACTGAATCACTGAGAGATAATTTTATATTGGTCAGGTATCAGGAACAGTGTCAGATTTTGGTTCATTGCTTTTCTTGTTCTGAACCTCAATCAGCCAACTCACAAACCCCAGAGAATATCCAAATATTTTTGAATGTAATACTTGCATGTTATTACAAACATCTTAATGATTTTTTTTCTTTTTACGACCCTGTAATCCCTTTTTATTGGGGTAGAGTTAGGGCAACTGAATGGAGCTGAGCATTTAATGGTCAGATGCCCTTCCTGATGCCTAGGTGGAGTTCACAACAGACATTTTGTCTTTGTACTGTGATAGGGGAATTAAATGCAATCAATGTTATAGTCCTGAATATTCTTGTGCCATCAATCTTATAGTCTGTATGTTCTTGCGGAATGTTCTTCTTGTTGCCTGGGAGTCTTCGGCCCTCCCGGCAGCCTGATGTTTTTTTGGCTGCCTGGGAGGCCTCCGCGTCGCTAGAAAAGTCCTTGGG
>JAEANM010017078.1:0-13069 GCA_017656035.1 Myanophis thanlyinensis
GGTTTCAGTTTTGCTCACTTGCCCACTGTTCACCTCCAACAGTGTGACCCAGATCCTAACAGGCCATGGACCAGTACTGGGACCGCCATCCTAGAGTATCTCATGCTGGTCATGGTAGTTGGATCTCTTAAGACTTAGAATTCAACAACTTTAAGAGAACCAGAGTTTTCTTATTTTTAGCCTATCATGATTAATGGTGATCATATGATTTCAGTGAGGTATTTTCCATATTGAATTATATATGGTGCAATATGGAAAACTATGCTTTAAAAAATTATATATTGTCTACTTAGTATAATTACTTTCCCTACATCAAAGTTTGCATACCATAAGGAAACTGATTGCTCTGTAGGCTAAGTCCACACTTGGCTTTATTTAAAAAAGTCTCCTTGAAATCAATATGACATAAGTTAATTATTTTCAGTCTATTTACTCTAAGGACCTTTCCTCACTACTGGTTTACAGACACATTCCTGAGTCAGCAGAAAATTATAGTAGCCAGTGGTATTTGTTGGGGAACTGGGGAAGCAAATCTGGCAAGATGACAGTCACAGCATTCTAACCCATTCCCATTCTGTTTATATGTGCCTCGACAACATCTACACATATAAAGTGGTGAGGACTTCGATTATGATGCCATCCCTGATATCTTGCATAGTTTGACCTCCCTCCCATGGAAACTACTCATACTGACATATAATTTGCAGTCCCTATTGCTAATTCCTACCCTATATCTGTTTGTCTTTGTTTCAAGTTACTTCAGTCACTTAAAGCTTCCCTTCAAGGTAAAGGGTGACCAAGCCTAAGAGATGTTAAAGGCCATGAGGTTGTCCTTCGAATGTAGTGGAATAAGGGGAGAAATATCACATTATGGATTCAAGATAAAGACACTAAGTTTGTCTCATTAATAGGCTAGGAAGGAGATCAAGGCAACATAATGGTGCAGAAAAAATGATGGGAAAGAAATAAATGGGCATGTTTGTGCCACCGTAGTTAGGGAGAAGTAGAGAAAGGCACATGTGAGATTAAATCTTTATATAACTGAATGTTCTTGATATGAACAAAGTCTTTTGTTCTTGGCTCAGTTGCAATAGTAACATAATACACTGTTTTCTGTGGTTCAGCAGTACACAAAGTTCTGTGACATTTGACCTTGAGAGCTTTCAAGTGTAATCCACAGAGATGTTACATGTGAAAATTATATTTTGGCAATCCCTAGTCCCAAGAAAGATATGCTGTCTTCTGTATGTTGAAGACAGATGTTAGTTGCACATGAAAACCAAGCAAATATTGTATTTCCTTAATAGAAACTGCTATGGGAGGTCCTCCCTCTCTCTCTCTCTCTCTCGCACACAAATACAGGCTATCTTATATGAATGTAATTTTTGCTGAGCTAAAGGCTGAACCAAGAAATAGAACTTCTTCTCTGTATTATTTTTTTATCTTAAATGTTTGAGAATTGACTGTTTTGCTGATTGAAGTTCATAAGTAAATTTTTCAGTGTGAACATCTACACCTTATCACAAAAGATTAATAAAATATCAAGAATTGTCAATTTGCCAGTAATTGAAAGAAAGACTATTGTGTATGAATGTTTTCCTTCTATTGCCACTGTGAGAATGTGCATTGCCAACCCACATTGCAAAAATTTGAGTAATGTTTACAATCTGCAGTGGAAACAGAAAAAAAGGAAAAAGATAAGAGTTAGCTTTGTGTAGCTGTTCTTGGTTGGCTGGGTTTTGAGACAGCATGACTAGTGAATATTGGAACATTTAAGAAATGCGAGAAAAAACAAAGGCAAATCAGATACTGAAAGAACTGGTAGGACAAAAATTAAACTCTTCAGCAATGGAGAACCAACTGCCCTCCAGATGTTGGATTTCAATTCCTATTAGCCCAGCCTATGAAGTGATTAAAGAATAACAGACTATGGTAATCATGTATTTTTCTGAATCAGATATCAGTTCATCAGATGTATACAATATTGTCCTGAAAGAGAAGTCTGTTGGAACACACAGTCTCACAAACGTATAGACAGATCAATCTGGGGTATGGCAAGTAACAAAAGAACATAATTATTGGATTAACACAAGTATTCTTGCATTGTTGAGTTGATTAATGTCTTGTCATGCTCCAAAAACCAAGAAAGACATACTGAGATTTTTCTAAGCAGTTTCCTTTATTGTTCCTCACTTATAGAGAGAAATCTTGCAAATTAAAGCAATTTACTTCCAGCACTAAAGATATTCTTTGAGAACTCCTAGGGAGGAGCTATCTTATCCTCTTCCTCCCAACCAAATTTCTCTGTGTCTTGCTCCTCTGGAATGCATCCTTTCTCTCCTGGGAGTTTGGACTACATTCCACCATATCCCTATAGTGTAATAAGAAAGCTTGACCTCTGATTGTTTTGTGAGAAATTGTGGCTCACCAAAAAAAAAGCAGCATGCTAATGAAGCTGCTCAGATCTGCCCACATGTTCTTCTTATATGTGGGCAGTTAATGAATACAAGTTAATAAATGAAATAAATCTCATTTATTAAAGAAAAAGAATATAACGATGGATGCATATCAGAATACATTTTATGATTATTATTTTATGGCCATAGCAACTTAATGCTTTTAATCCAAAGCTCATGTTGAGTCAAAACCTTGGCTTCACTGCTCTACAACTAGGCTAGGAAAGATTGCTTCATGAAACCTTAAGAATGGCTACCACTAAGGGCTTCTCCGCCTTCTTCAAAACTAACATTGGTTCAGAGTAGAGCTAAAATTGTCCAAAGGAATCCTGAGCAGCAGTTGCCAGACCAAGGAGAATTATATTATGAAGCAATCTTTGGGAGGTGGGCTGGCTGGCCGGCTGATAAGGTTCCTTTGTTTGGACAGACATGCATAAAAAAATGTATGCAAAGCCAGAGTGAATTTTAAATCATAACTAAACTCTGGCTTCCTTTCTTCCTATAAAGTAAATGGGAAATGTAGTCTAGCTAACTGGAGATAGTTAATGAGAGGGGAGAAAAACAAAGCTGGGTAAAACATCAGTCTGCCCTTAACATGCTCTGTACATCATGAGGACAGCTCCATTGATGAATACTGTCCCAGTAGCAGGACTGGGATCATCTAAGTGAGAAGCAATTTTTACACTGATAAGCATAAGGACTGGTAGATACACTTTCTCAGATTTGATGAAGAACTCCAAATCAAATCCCGAAATCTTTTCAAGTGTTATTGAATAATTGAAGGAACCCAGAAATCTTGCAATATTTAACATTAAATTAAATTTAACATTACATTTCTTTCCCTGTGTGTGGTGGTTGTAGTCAACACCATCTAAAGATATTGCAAGTACTGTGATGTCTATACCCAGATTAGATGGACCAATGTATGACTTAATTCAATTGTTCCTAGGATCTGAAGAAGCATTAACAAATTTGGCAGTATCCTTTGATATCTACTTATGGAGTTTTAAGTGGAATGAGATAATCTTGCCAATATGATAGCTTGCACTGTAGTTGTTGTTCTGTAGGTTTCTGATTTCATCCTTCTTGTTGACATGGTTATTTGCTGATGTTGTTATAAATTTTTCAGTTGCATCTGGCACATTCTTGTGAGGACTTGATGGATGAGACTTTTAGGAACCTGGCCAACTATTTGTGTGGTACTTCACTCTATTTTGATCTGAAATAAATAGGTCTGTAATGAAAAATAGATGGTAAGTCAACAGTTCTTACTACAAAATATAGATTGAACTGTTCCAGCCAATATAATTAACATTTATGTTAATTATTTTAACGATAATATTCATGTTAGCTTTTGATATAGAAGACTAGGTAATACTTGTTTGCTGGAGGGTTAGCCAGATTTCTGGTTTATGAAGGGTTTAGCTGTTTTTCTTTCAATACCAAGATCTGCTACTTAAAGCCCAGTGCAACAGATAACCACTTAGAATTAAACAATTCTAAGGTCGGGAATTTATTGTGAGTAACAAGACTAATTGAATAACAGCACTTCCAGAAAGAAAAATTCAGTCTTGATTATTATCACAATTTTTATTTTTGCTTCAATATGGTAGTGTAATTTTGGTGAAGGTGAAGAATATAAAAGATTGGGTCTGTGGGCCTTTTGTGACCTCTTGAGTCACAAAACACCTATTTTACTCCTTAATTCTATCCAAGTTTCTCCAAGAAATTGGGCCTGCTCCCCCATGTTTGGAAAGTGGCCTTCAATGTGCCATATGAAGGGGAATCATTGTTGGTAAAGCAATTAAAATCAGAGCTCTCCATTCTATCAATAGATTCAGGTGTACTGTTTATACTTCTTGTTCACTGCATTTGTGGAGGTAGAGGATATCAAAGATATTATCAGGAGATTTCAAAAGGCATCTATCTTATTTGTCACTCAGCACATGCTTTGTGGGAAAAAAAAGTTCTCAGAATTTAATCCTTTAATTAATCCCTTACTGTGTTTCTGAAGGCAAAGATCATTTTGGTTTAGAAATACGTAGTTAAAAACAAATATTATAGTGTGCAACATCTTTATTTAGAAACATTTTAGTGGTATTACGTATCATTAATGTAGTATTCAAAATCCTGAACCCTAACTTTCTCACGTTCATTCTTAAAAATTCATACATATATTATTTCATGTGCTATGCATGCTTAAATAATGATTTAATAATTTCTGAGCTCATGAATAGCCAGCACCTCACTGCTTTCATTAAAACATCCTGGCTTTTTTCAGGCCTCTGCACCAGTCTGAAAAAAGATTCTGCTGCTTTAAGAAATCGTTAATTAAGGTTAATATGACTGTTAAAGCAGAAATAGCCATGTTCAACTTTGTCCTGGACTCAGGATAGAGGGTAAGAGAGTTATCTGGCATTGGTCTAAAGCTGAAATCTGAGTTAAATTTAGACATTTGTCATTTTTAATTTGTGTTTGTCTCTGTCTATGTGTATTATTGCTAAGAGTGTCAAGAGTTGCAAATGGCCTAGATCTCTGAAAAGCCTGCATATGACCTACTCTATTGAGCCATTAAAACTGCCATTGATTGGCACAAAATGCGGAGGAGTTGGGTCTGGGGAATGATCAACCCTACTTCCATTGATTTCATGAGAGAAAAGAGGCTATATAAATGCATTACTATCCATTGTTATTGGTGTAACCCACTATCAAGAGCCATTAGTTCTCTATTTTTGCAATTTTCTGGTAGTAAAGTATCCAGTAAGCCTTTTTAGGTGTTCTGTATTTTCTGATTTTGTGTCAGAAATCAGAAGATAGACTGAATCTTGTGTGTCCATTATCTGTTGAATAAAGGGATTCTTACAAGTAGCAAAAAACTGAGAAGGTCACTGAACCTAACATGCCTGCCCAAGGAAGAGTAAAGCTGCCCAAGGAAGAATGAGCTGCTTGCCCTTTCTCTCTTGATCTGGCTAAAAGTTGGGGAAAGAGAGCAGTTGTTCCCTTGTTCATTCATGGGCTCTGTGAGTAGTGGCAGAAACTGGCTTTGCCAGATAACTGTTAAGAGAATGGTACTAGAATAATGGTGATCTAAAACAACATGAAAAAGACCAAGAGTTGCAGCCTATTTGAAGCATTTTTCTTTCTTTCTTTTTTGGGGTTGGATGCTCTTCCTTGCCAAAAGATGAAGCTTGCAGAGGGTGTGTATGAAGCTGATAATTCTCTGGCAATATCTACAGAAAATTTCTCACAGCCCCTGCAGGTATGGATCCAGGAAACAGGACCTGACTGGACCAACCAGTACTAAGAGTTACTGAACCTCAGAAGTCAGTGTAAATCCAAGATTTCAGTTTAAGTGATTTCCTGTTGGGGCTTGTTTTTATCCTGATTAAATATAGCTATAAGCCGTAACTAAGAGAGGACTGCAGGATAAGTTCCTTTGTTTCTTTTTAACCTGAAGTAAACATCTATAAATTATATTGGCTTCATATTAGAAATTTAACTTCAAGATGGAGAAAGCAGAAAGCTGCTGAGGTTTAATTTTGGACAATTATGAATAGGGACTTTTTTATTCCTCACTTTACACAACCTCCCTAGGTAGGATATTTTAATTCCTGGCCCCATATTTTCAGCAGGATATTCCTACCTCCTTTCTTTTCCATCCCACATATTGCAAGAATGTTTAATATCTCACCAAAACAGAATAATCAGAATGGATTCCATAAATAAAACAAATCTAAATAATTTTGAGTTCTCTGAACTCAATGACTGACAGCTCTGCTGTCTTACTTCTGGGCAAGGAAAGTAGCTACTATTTGATATCTTTATATCAATCCAAATGCAAAATAAAGAAGAGATAGGTGTATGTAAGTTATTAGTGTCTCTGGAGACACTGTGGCCTGAAAGGAAGCAATCTACACAGCAGTATACCAAGTTTCCTTATTAAACGAAAACAGCAAAATCTCATAACTATTTTCCTACTTTATGGTGCACCTGTTGCAATAATATCACTTTCATTTTAAATGACACTTTAAGGGATAAAATTTGAAATACCTGGTATTTTTTCATTTTTGTATGACAAAGTAAATGTTATTGTACCATTCATGGAGCCACTGAATAATGAAATTGATGGTAACAACTACTTAGGTACAAGGATAGGAATTTGCAGGATTAAAATAGCAGCTAAAATGCTCAGAAATTCATTCAAAAGTCTGCATAGTTAATATCCTCAAGAGAATACTGGGCTGATTTTGTGCACAGGAACATTTTGTTCCAAACAGATAAGAATCCAAATTAACATAAATGTAGGCCCACATTCTTCAGTGTCCTGTGGAGATGCTATTTGCAGTCCCTTAAAGGCTGTGACTACACATAACCAAAACACATCTTTTCAGAAGAAGAGCACAAACTCGCAAGAAAAAGCAGCATGAAGCAACAAATAATTATTTATTTTCTTTTTCTCTTCACTGTAAAAGCTGCTTGGAAAGAGCAAGTACAAGCAATCTTCCAGCCACAAAACCCCTGAAATCTTTTTCCCTCTCCCAGTTTCATTGCTTCCTTTTCTGAACTTTCCTGGGACTTCTCTGGGACTTTCCTTTCTTCCTCCTTAAAGTTGAATTTGGAGGGGAAAAAGAAAGATCTGTCTACTCCTGCCTCCCACCTCTTGCTCACTCTCAGTAGCAGACAGAACTGGTTTCACCTGTTCTGTTCTGTTCTGTTCCATTCCAATAAAGACAATAACGTATAAACAGTTACCTCTGCCTGTTTTCTTCATCTTTTAGCTGTGCTTTTTCTGTAAAGGTGGTGATTTGCTCCTCTTCAACATCTCCCAGTTTAAAAAAAAGAGAGGGGAGTCAATTAAGCAAATAATGGTAGTAGTTGCTTTGTGGTATATTTGAAAATATGGGAAAATGTGGGCATGCTGTCTTTTCCCTTCACTAGCCAGTCTTCCTCTTCAGCCGTTTGCCTTCTCCATGAGAATGTTCATTCCTGAGTTACTGGTTAAAGCATCATATTTTCTCCCCCTTTCTGTTTTTGACACAATCCCCCCAGGTTTCCAACAAATAAGAGGAAAGACAGCAGGTGAGATATATTTGTGTTTATCAGTTTCCTGTACATTTGTCACTTTCAATCACTTCCACTTTTATGGAGTAGTAGCCTGGCAGATAATGAGTTCGTTTCTCTTACTGTTAGGGGACCTAGTCATATACACAATCATAAAAGGGACAACTTCTTTTGAGTCATATGCAGCAACACTGTTTATTAGGACTTGAAAAAGACATAGTTAAAGAGAACAGGGATTAGCAATGGGAGCAGCAAATTTTATTCTGGCATTGTTTTATTTTAAAGATAAGTGGACCTTTCCTAGCATCCCAAACTATTAATCAAGCCAAAAGTTATTGATCATTTTTAATTCAAATTTAGAGGAGAAAGGAATATTGCTTCATTAAATGTAACACAGTTAAATGTTTTTTTAGGTTACCTAACCAAACTCCTGCGAAACCATACTGTGTATGCCTGTGACGGTGATCATTTGAGTCTCCGGTGTCCTCGGCATTCAACAATAAGTGTCCAATCTGCACATTATGGGCAAGCTTACCACTTGTGTAGTGCACAGCAATCTGAAGTCATGGTGAAAGAGCCACTAAACTGTGTGGCATCTACTACCCTGCAGGTATAAAATACTATATTGTAGCACTTTAAACAAATCAAAAATATTTTACATAATTTATTTACAGTAGATTAAAAATGAAATGAATAAAGGTTCATCATGTTGTAACTGGAATATTAGATATAAAATATTGATTAAGGTTGCAGATGAGTAGGTTTAATTTGCTAGAGGATTTGTAGTATATAATTCATTATGAGTCCTTGTCCAATGACATTTCTTCATAATTTTGACCCTTCAGAATAAAGAGTTTATTCATATTGATACAGAGAATAAATCTGAGTACTTTTAAAGCTGATATTTGATTGTTCAAAAATTATAAAATGACATTCGCATTTTAAAGTTCATAACTTTTTAAATGAAACTGGCTGAAGTTTGAAGTAGAGTGGCACTAGCCATTCAAGAATACATTGGAGCAGGATCTCATCATCGTAAAAGCCATCCAGTTTGGGAGGTGGGAAGAGTTGTCATAGACCAGGGGTGGGCAATTATTGCTCCTTCATGACTCATGGACTTCAACTCCCAGAATTCCTGAGCCAGCATGGCTGGCTCAGGAATTCTGGGAGTTGAAGTCCACGAATCATGAAGGCACCATAATTGCCCACCCCTGTCATAGACTGAGTTGCTGAATGAGCTGTCTGAGTTCCTCTCTGGTCAAGCAGATTGGGAGAAAAGATCATCCAACAATGTGCATGTCTATTAAGATTCATGACCAATGGTCCAATGTTAATTTGTATCAATCCACTAGTTTTGTCAGAATTGTCTTGGCATTAGTTTAGGTCAGTGGAGTTTCCTGAAAGACTTAAATTTATATTGCCAACAGAAAAATTCTGGCTCCTAATTTTCAATTAGCCATAGAATGTATAACACAGTATTGATCAGATAATGAAATACTACCAATAATAATTGAAATTTCAACCAATCAATTTTGTAGCAAGACTAGTACTAGGCTAACAATTCAGAGGCTCTGTATAGAGATTTTCTGATTTCTCACCTTTGGCGTTTTTGGCTGCCTTCTTCGAGACATGAAAATAAAATTATAGAGCATTTTTGTGTCCCAAGCCATAATAATGCTACAGTCCAGTCACTTCATCATATATTGGCTAATTAGACTTATGTTTTCTGGAAATGTCGCTAATGCTGCCCTCTTCTAAGGCAAGAATTATTTCCTTAATAGAATAACTTAGAAATAGCAACATAAGGAATAGGAAAGTTCCCATTGTGTTCATTCAATCCCCATAAATATATACCATTGAACTGTAGATGATGTAAAGCAGATAGCATTGTAGGTTGAGGCTTCATATTCTGGACTGAGTTTATCCTGCTATAATAAATTGAGAAATAATAAAATATTTGAACATTATTCTAGTTACCACAGAATTCAAAACGTTTAGGAAGTACAATATGAAAGGATATAATGAGAGAGAGAGAGAGATGAGGAGTACAGTTCTTCTATAAGCAGGTAAACCAGCCTTCCTGCAATCCATATTTGTCTTAGTACTATTTTGATGGATTTCAAAAGAAGAAAAAGAAACAAAGTATAACACTTTAGTTACAAACTAGATTTGAATATAAAAACTGAAGAACATGAACACAAGTTCTGATAATTTATTTAGGATTACTATTATAGTTAATTGTTTTTATTTTGCTTTAGTAATAATGAGCACTCAGAATTCAGTATGCAGTACTTGAACCATAATAAAGATAGTCTGTTCTTACTGTTAAGCAGAAATCTCCACCCTATTTTTGGGTGGTAGATGGTCTATATGTCACTGCTTTCTTATGTCCTATTCCTGGCTAGGTAAGAACACATCCAAACAAATCACTGCAGCCACCCACAATTTTTTTCCTAAGAAGCCATTTGGAGCCCAATGTATAGTAAAAATATTTCTTTGATGTAAAGGTGAGGCTTAAGGGTTGTAATTTGCTTTGAAGTATGCCATCTTTCCATTTTTAATGTATTTCATATTTTATTTTTACATTGAGTGGGAATATGGAGCATATGGGAATCAGTGTGGTATAGCTCTTCATCCTGAAGTGGATTGATTTGGGCAGATTATATTACACATATATAGGTGTATGTTCATTTTTGTCCTGACCCATCCACCTCTTTCTTCTGGTCTTACCTATTTTGTAAAATGAAGCATTTAGCCAACGTACTGCACTCCTGCACATACATACTGGCAAGTAAAGGGCATTATAGTCAATACAGCATTTGTCTAAATATGTTTGCATAGAATATTCCTATAAATGTGATTGTTCTTAATCAAAGAATATTGCAATCACAAAAGATAAGGTAAAAAACACCATGGTTTTACACTTAATAAAAACTCATCATTGTTATAAGGGAAGAATCATAGTGCCATATGCTAGAGGTTTCATAAACATGATTTATAAGTCCTGCTTTGCAGCAGTGAAAAAGTAACCTGTGAAAGTCCAGCTTTTTAAAAAAAAAGTGAATTCACATCTGTACTTGGTGTTCTGACTGAACTGAAATGAAAAATATTTGTCTGGTTTTATTTTAATTTAAAGGACTTCCAATTGTTCCAAAATACACCAGGATATTCTTAGAAACACATCTGATTATTCCTATTTAAGCGCTCCAAAATAGAAAAATAACCCAGAGTATTATTTTGCAAAATAAACCCTTTATATACATGATTTTTTGCTGAAGCTCTGAAGGAAAATTTTAATCTATAAGTGTTCAGACCATTTCCATGCTTGAGCATGCTATAGTAGCCAAAGTTTGCTACATTCCTAATTAAATCTTATTAGCCCTATCTAAAGGGATACAGCGCTGAATTTAATAGCCTCAAGACTACTCTTTTGCACCAATTCAGAATCAATTCTGGACTTGATTAATATCACAATGTTGTTTATTTTGGGAGCTCAATTTATTTATTTCTCACTTTGAATTGATTTATTGATAATTGCTCCAAAATTGTTTTGGCTCTGCATACTTGAGAATGTTTCACTTTCCAGCTGGTGGAAACTCCTTTTTCTCATTTTGTGGGTACAAGCCAAATATAATTTTTCTCACCCATTCCCATAGATATTTAGCATCCGATTCCTGGATATTGCCTCTTCCTAAATTCAGTGTTTGGTATTTATCTCTCCTCCCCCAATCCAGTTACTATGTCACAGTTATTGAAAAAAGCCAATTGTGGGCATCCTATACTTTTATGTTGCAATTCATGGGACCTTTAAATGCAACAGAAGGTTCATGGCAAAGCAGCATTGAGGTCTTTAGGAAATTTCAGTACATTTTAAAATCTTTTTTACAATTGATCTTTCCTCCATAGCAGGATTTTTGCAAACCCACCAAACATTTTACAGATACTGTAGTTCTCATTACCATAATGGAGCCCAAAATTTCTGTTGCTAAACGAGACATTTATTAAGTGAGTTTTGCTCCATTATACAATCTTGTTGCCACAGTTGTTAAGCGAATCATTGCAGTTGTTAAGTTAGTAACAGGTTGTTCTGGCTTCCCCATTGACTTTGCTTATCAGAAAGTTGCAAAAGGCGATCACATGCTCCTGGGACACAGCAACCATCATAAAAATGAACCAATTGCAAGCATCCCAATTTTGATCATGTGACCATGGGAATTCTGCAATGGCAGTAAGTGTGAAAAATGGTCATAAGTCACTTTTTTCAGTGCTGTTGTAAATTTTGAATGGTCACTAAATTAACTGTTGTAAGTCCTTAACAAATTTCTCACTTAGCAACCTAAATTCTGGGCTCAATTGTGGTCATAAGTCGAGGACTATTGGCATAAGTTATGCCTGGAAGGGTTGGTTGTTATGACTTCCATTACAGTTTGGGTACAGTACAGGTTGGGGAGAATTAAAAATGGTAATTCCAAAAGTAATTATGATCATAATGTTTAATTATGTACTTCAGGTTCAGTGAATTGTAGATCTTCAAACTGCTTCTCCCATGACAGTTTCTGAAATGGTACTCTAATATTACTACAGGTTCATGTTTTTTCAGCATTAGTGTTCATAAAACAACCTGTAGTGGAAATTTGAATTAAGGCTTCTTGTATTTAAGTTTACCCTTTAGAACAGAAACATCTCTGGTAGTGATTTATTAATAATATTATTTCACATAATTTGCATTGGAAATCTTATTTTAGTACTCTGATAAATTTATTACTGTTAATCAGTGGGTAATCTTTGTCATGATAGATCTTAAATAGTTAGGATTTCCATTGTTGTACAGTTTCTGAAATTGTGTTTTAAGTCTGATTTTCTGGTCACTATTTTAGAAAGTACTTGATGAATGCCAGGACCTGAGAGACTGCCAACTCCTTGTTAACAGTCGACTTTTTGGATCTGAGTTATGTCCAGGAGTTACTAAATACCTACTAGTCTCCTTTAAGTGCCGACCTAGTAAGTAATTTGCAGAATGGTCAACATTATTTCTATGTATGTTTCTTTCAGTTTAAATTGTCATAACAACACAAAAATCCTTGCATGGATTTCTGCGAAGCTCTGACCTGGCTAAATTCAAACATTGCAGTCATATGTAAAACTGTTTCTTGTGCTTACCCTTACCCGATGTGGGCATCTTGTAGTGAATTTTCCTAACAAGGATGAATTTTGATGAGAATTCTTGGTCTTGGAGTCCCTATAACAGGAGGGCACCAAGTGTAGGAAGCACTGGCTAGTAGTAGCTGATAATGTAGCAATTATAGTTAATGGGTTTGCATGTTATACGGATTGTAGTTTATTAAGTGAACTATAGTTACAGAAAGTGTAACTTAGCACAGTATGCAAACCAATCAAATTACTGTGTAAAATCTTGTGGATATTCTTGAGTGCATTATTCTTCCCTATTCGTGTACCTGTATGTAATGCTAGACAATATATATATATATAAAAGCTGCTGAAGGGGAGGAGACCTGTAGCCTAATGGCTAAGACATCTGCCTAGAGTGCAGG
>JAEANM010017079.1:0-13068 GCA_017656035.1 Myanophis thanlyinensis
CTCAAAGCCTCATTTTTCTTTTCTAATTTAGCAATGTTTTGCTACAACCTGGGAAAACCAAAAGAGAGATTTCAAGAAGGAAAACAAACAGATATATACTATTTCATGCTTAACTCCTCATCTAACAGAAAGAAGGGAGTAGAGTAGTTCCTAACTCCCTTCCATTCCATTTCCCTAATAATAACCTCCCTTTTTAATGGAAAAGGTATGAAGTGTTTTAATAGAGATTGGCTGCTTAATTCACTGGTTAATTGATGATTAAACATTATAGTCTTCCCTTCCATTATTGTTCCAAGGCAGCTAGCAAAATGCTTCTTTTGGGAGATTGGGAAGTGTCAATATAGATTACTGCAAGTTCCTGGACAGCTTCACACCATTTTCTTGGCAAGATTTTTGAAAATAGTTTGCCCTTGCCATCTTCCTAGGAGAGAGAGAGAAAGAGAGACTGTCTAAAGATCACCCAGCTGGCTTTGTGCCTAGGGCAAAACTAGAACTCACGGTCTCACAATTTCTAGCCTGATGCCTTAACCACTTGTTGGAAGTTAACATCCACCCCTCTCCTAGAAAAATGAAAAATATTAAAAGGCAGAATATTTTCCCTAAAAGAGAAATAGAAATCTTAAGACAGAAACTCAGCCTCCAGTTCTCTTCCCCCAGCAGCAGATACTTTGGTTATTTGAAAGACTGAGCTAGCTTTATTTGCAACATAAAAGGCCTTCACCCTCAGGATGGGATTGCCCAGCTCACCACATGGCCCCTTGGAAGATTACATCACTCAGCAAGATTCAACCAAGCTTGGGACTCAAAAGACAACCTATAAAGTTACCCCTGCATGGCACCATGGGAGTCTGACAACCAATCAGAACACAAGCTCAAATTCAAACCCCAACAGAGGGCATAAAACCCAGGGGCTCTCAGCATCTCTGCCCTTTTCTCCCAGACTTCAAACCATGAGGTCCTGCTTCTGCTCCATCAATAAAACCAGTGGTGAAATTCAATTTTTTTTTTACTACCGGTTCTGTGGGCGTGGCCACAGGATTAAACATCACCAAGCACAGAATTAAACTTCACCAAAGTTACAATGTAATAAGGGGAGACACGGTTTCTGTGAGCAAGGCAATAAAGATTAGGCTAGAAACAACTGCCTTATTTACAGGATTAACCATGTAAAGTTAATTTTTACAGGATTAACCCTGCAAATTGAAAAAAAAATCAAAAGGAGATTTCTTCTAATAACCGGTTCTATAGAACCAGTGCGAACCGGCTGAATTTCACCTCTGAATAAAACTATTCTTCCAAGCAGTCTTCATGTTTCCAGTGTCTTTCTCCCCACTTGGAACTGAACCCACATGGACATTTCTTCCAACACACTACCTCAAAATACCTAAAATAAAATAAATAACAAATATGTTATCCATCCATATAATTCAGTGTCAAATTCTAATCAATAGTTCACGATGGCAACTTTCCCTCACGGTCACACAGCAGTGCTGTGCTTCCAAATAAATTCCTCTCAGGAGAAACTCCCACTGTCATTCAGTCGCAATCTGCAAAATTTACTGACCAGGAATGGATGGCTATGAATGTTTTGATAAGACAGACTTGGGGCCAGTTATGAACCCTCCACTCCATTTATTTCATATTATGGCTTTTGTGGAGAGAATTTGAGGGAATATACTGCCTTGAACCTTCAGAGGTAGAATATAAATTCAATTAAAAATAATGATAAGGATGACTTTCCAAAGTGGTCTATATTGATTCCCATTGACTGGACTATCTGCTATTATTATATGATTCATGTAAAGTCAGTCAGCTGTTTAGATTGGATTTGCGCCATTAAAATGTCCTATTGAATCCTACCCAAGGAATAGGGATAGACAGATGTGGATGTTTGATCGTGTTAAAGGTATCGTGTCAGGATGTAAGCTGTTCCAAGTAAAGATGCCTTTTGCAATTGACTGATTGTGACATTGACAATGCTGGTGGTGTTCAAATGGTGTTTCAGTTATTTTGGGATTGCAGCCAAGTTGTCTATGGGTGCTATATTTCCTTCTTTCTGCCACAGTTGTTCCATTATTATTATTCATAATAGTATTAGTTAAAGTAGCATTTATTAAATTATTTTCATATATTAAATGTTGGGTTGGGAGCGGTTGATGAACTACCTGAAACTTCATGAAGGGGTTGATGAGCTGATCAAAGTAAAATTCAGTATTTTTTCCTCACCGTCCAGTCAGAGCTGAAGAAGCTGCTTCAATGAGAAGCAAAATGTCTTCAAAAGAAAAACCAGAAACTCCAGTTGCCTCTTGAAAAAGCACCTTTGGGACAACCATGACTTGGATGACTGAGAATCTCCATAGACATAAAAGTCAGGGTAATATAGCAGGGAAAGGACTGGAGCACTGGGTTCAAATCCATCTTCAGTCATGCGACTTGGGCAATTTGGGGACCCATCACTCTGAGCCCAACCTACCTTACAGGGCTGTTGTTCTGGGGATTACATGAACTTTCCCCTGTTATCTCATTTAAACTCATCAAGAAAAGGAATCAAATCTAACAAAAAAGGATAGAAGTGGGTTATAGCTCACTGATCTGGAGGGGGACACTGATTCGGACAAATCTCTTGTTTTTCCAGCCAATCTCTTTTCTTCTGCTTTCCCTTCTTTTGATGACTTTTCCCCTAGAGATGCTTGGAGAGCTTTTTTTTGGGGGGGGGGGTGTCTTTCTGCAGTGCTCCATTAATTGAACAATGGTGGAAGCTAAAATAGGATATATCTTCTTGCCTTTTTGACAGATAACAAAACTTTTCCAGGCAAAAATACCTCCCAGGCTACTGTTCGCAGCCTCTTCATTTAAGTTCAAGGTATCCTGCATAACCATGATATAAATTCATCATTTCCTTACATTTGTTAGTTTGCTAGCTTTTAAGCTGCATTAAAATGGCCGTAGATCTACAGAATTCCTGATTTTACAAAGCCAGCTTATATACTGCAGAATTTAAATCCATCGGAGTATGTGTGCGTTTGTGGGTTTGAGTGAGAGCATGCACATAAGGGATGGGGGGATGGTGACATTGTACACAGCTGGTTCATGTGTGTATCCATGCATTTTTGCTTTTCTCCGCTCCTCTCCCTCCCCACAGTTCTCTGTGCATTATCATGATGGACAATTTGATAAGCACACATTCAAGTCATAACTTTCTGTATAAAATGGAACTGCATCTGGTACATCATATATTGGATTTCTCAGGTTTTGTTTTTGTTTTTCCTGATAGACCACTGATGACTTCATATTGTTTTTAGATGGTTGTGCACTGCCCCGAGTCCCTTTTTGAGAGAGGGACGGTATATAAATTGAATAAATAAATAAATAAATCAAATATGCTACTGTGAGATCTGGAACAGAAACACTGGAATCAATTTGATTCTGGACAGGAAACTTTTCCCACAGACCCTGTGGGAGAGGAGGCAGAAACTAAAGTTTATTACAGGTAATCCTCAACTTATGCCTGGTCACTAAGTGGAAATTTGAAATTATGACAGACCCACCGAAAGGTATATAAGACCCAGTTCTGAAGTTCTGCCAGTTATCCCCTTACACAGGGTCATGTGACCTCATTCTGGGCCCTTGGCAACCAGTCTGCATTTATGGCCAATTGCAGCATCAGTGGACTGTGATTTCTGACATTTTTGCTGAAAATTGACATTTACCTGACAACAATGGGTTTGCTTAACATCCGCAGTGATTCATTTAGCAACCACCATAAAATTGGGTTAGTCACATGGCTGACACACTGTACAAACGTCATGACTTACAACCGCAATGGGCAGGCTCCATTACAATCATAAGTCTAGGACCGTGATGGTGAACCTATGGCACGGGTGCCACAGGTGGCACGCAGAGCCATTTTGCTGATCACACAAGCTGTTGGCCAACTTACCTCCAGCTGAGCATGCACATGTGATTGTGCATGCATCCATGCACGATTGGGCCTCCATTGTGCATGCACGCGATTGCAGCAGGAAATCCAGCTGGTCTTTGGAGCTCTCCTGCATATGCACATGCAATTGCTCATGTGTGCATGAGTACCTGTGCGCAGCATGAATGCATTGCATGTGCAAAAGCTGCATGCATGTGCAGATGGTGCGGTTGCACATGCAGCACACATGGAGGAGCCACACACAAGTGCGGATGGCACACACAAAATGTGTACTTTTCGGCACTTAGTAAGCAAAAGGTTCTCTAGGACTATCCATACCAACAATTGTTCAGTTTCTAAGGCTACCATATCTGGGTAGCAAAATGCAACTATTTTTCACTCTGCTGCAATGATCTAACGGCCATTCTGAGTTCTACAGCCCAGCTATAGTAAAAAATATGGATCTGGTAGCCAGATTCCATAGCATGATTCCGGAGCATGATTGTCACATAGGGACAGTTTCAATGTATTTTATGTACTGACTTCTTTTGCTAAATTTGGTCTATGGATAACTGCAGGTCTCACCTGTCACTCTTCGTTTTATTCCCAGTCAGCAGTTCCTGGCAATGACTTCCAATTTCCAAACCATGTTTGGAAAGACTTGGTATTAGTATTCCTGAAAGTAGGCCTTGGTTTGTTAATTACGATTCATCATGCCATCCTATGACCCATGTTATTCAGTATAGTAGTGGATGCCCATGAGATTGTGGGAATGCACGTCAAACCTAAAGACAGCTTCTTCATTTCACTACAGCTGCCCGCTAATCCATAAGGTGTCTAGAAGGTGTCTGGCTTTAGTCTATTGGCCTGGCCCAAAATTCAACTGGTCAAAAGAAAATTCAAAATTTACAAATAATTATTCCACTGCTTAGGTAAGTTCTGCATAATAGCAACAGAATGCAGAAATATCAAATATATAACTTGCAGATAGTTTATAGCCAACAAGAAAAACAGTTCAAGTTTCTAAAAATTAGTAAATATACTTTATTCAGGCATTTCTACATGAATAGCAAGAAATGTTGCTAGCCATCATCTGTTGGGGCAAGGAATATCTTTTTCCACTTCTTTTCTTTAGACAAAATTAGTGGCTCTGCCTCCTCACTAAAAATATGCTGGATGAGCATTTGAAAGCTTTCCAACTAACCTGGATAACAGCATGTCATCAAGTACAGGTGTATCATGGAACTTTTAACTGTGTTAAGACTTTCCAAATGGCTATGAGTTTTTTCCCCCACTAGGTGGCACTATGGAGGTTTAAAATAACTAGGTCACTTAGGGTTAAATCACTGCCTCTGGCCCCACAGTCCTAGTTTTGCAGCTTGCAAGTTGCTAGTCCTTTTGAAGAAAACATTTCAAAGAAAACCTACATCCCAGCTCTAAACAAAAAAGAAAGTTTTAAAAGGTGCAAGAAGGATAAGCAATAATGCTGAAACATAGGATTTATTTCTCTTTTTACTTCAAGAATACAATGAGAAAGAGTGTGATAAAAATACACATGTGGTGATAAAGTAAAGTGAAATTAAAAATTTTCCCGTGTTAAAATGAAGGTGAGCCAATGCTGTTCTCCTCAAATGATAAAATCAACAAAAGTGTAGTACTGCCACTGGCCTCAAAAGTATTTTAAATGGAATTAAAATAAGCAATGGGGACATTTGATCAATAAAGATTATACTTAATGACACAATACTCTACAGAGGTACATTATATCACTGAATACTAATGACAAAATGAGTTATATTAGTATGTGGAACTCATCACCACAAGATGCAGATCTTGGTTTTACACAAGGCATATCTAAGGATACAGGCAGTCCTCAACTTACAACCACAATTTAATCCAAAATTTCTGTTGTTAAGCGAGACATTTCTTAAGTGAGTCTTGCCCCCATTTTACGACCTTTCTTGCCACCATTGTTAAATGAAACACTGCAGGTGTTAAGTTAGTAAACTAAGTGAATCCAGCTTCCCCATTGACTTTGCTTGTCAGAAGGTTGCAAAACGAGATCACATGACCTAGGACACTGCAACTGTCATATATATGAACCAGTTGCTAAGCATCTGAATTTTAATCCCATGACCATTGGGGTGCTGCAAGGGTCATAAGTGTGAAAAACGGTCATGTCACTTTTTTCAGTGTGGTTGTAACTTCGAACAGTCACTAAGCGAACTGTTGTAAGTCGAGAACTCTCTGTATTTGCTCAGATCTGCACGCCAAGTGGGTTTGTTATGAACAATATCTTGCATTTTTCCCAATATTTCTCTTGTGATGATGATTTGTTGTTACAGTGTACACCTATGCTTCTTCATCAGCAGATTATCAAGTTTACCCTTATTTTGATGCAAATGCAATTGCCCTTCAAAAAGCAAGGCCCCGGGGCCTTGAAATTGACACCCCTGGATTAAATGGGCACTAAGATTACAATCCAGGAGAAATATCAACAACCTCAGATATGCAGATGATACCACTCTAATGGGAGAAAGTGAAGAGGAACCAAAAAGCCTTCTGATGCCTGTGAAGGAAGAGAGTGCAAAAGCTGGCTTGAAACTCAACATTAAGAAAACGAAGATCATGGCACTGGGCCCTCTCAATTCATGGCAAATAGATGGGGAAGAAATGGAGGTAGTGACAGATTTTATTTTCCTGGGCTCCAAGATCACCACAGATGGAGACTGCAGCCAAGAAATTAAAAGACGCTTGCTTCTGGGGAGGAAACCCATGGCAAAGCTTGACAGCATACTAAAAAGCAGAGACATTACACTGCCAATAAAACTGTGCATGATTTTCCCAGTTGCAATGTATGGCTGTGAAAGTTGGGCCATAACGAAGGCTGAGCGCCAAAGAATGGAGGCCTTTGAACTATGGTGCTGGAGAAATCTGCTGCGAGTCCCTTGGATTGCAAGGCAAACAAACAAGTCAGCCCTAGAGGAGATCAACCCTGACTGCTCTTTAGAAGGCCAGATCCTGAAGATGAAATTCAAATACTTTGGCCATCTAATGAGAAGGAAGGACTCCCTGGAGAAGGGCCTAATGGTGGGAATGATGGTGGGAAAAAGGGGACGGCAGAGAATGAAGCGGCTGGATGGAGTCACTGAAGCAGTTGGTGTGAGCTTAAATGGACTCCGGGGAATGGTAGAGGACAGGAAGGCCTTGAAGAACGTTGTCCATGGGGCTGCGATGGGTCGGACACGACTTTGCAACTAACAACAAGAAGAAGAAGATTACAATCATTCCAAGACTAAATGAAAACCTTACTCCAGGCATCTGGAAGAAAAGCTGTACATAGCTATGATCTTAGTTCAGTTTATTCTTTAGTTTGATTTCTAGTCTTTATTCAGTCCATTGCTATATGTTAACAGTGTTTAATATCCTAGAATCTTTCTGGTAAAGAGCAGAAAATAAATTGTAAACCAAACGAAGAAATGAAAAAGCACACTATGCAAAAATAAATAATCCTTGTTTAAATGACTGGCAACTTGGTCATTAAAGAAAGCAGCTGCTGAGTGAAAGTTGGACCTGTGTTTTATACTTTAGCTTGCTTTCTTTGGCTTTACAGACCGGCAACTAGTTGTAAACGCGAGGATTGGTCGGAAAGTTACTTCTTCGTCACCATCCAAATAGTGAAGTCACGAAACGAGGCAGTCACTAAACAAGGGCTGTTTGTAAAATGAGACTCTTCAGGACAGCAATCTAGTTAACCAATAGTTAATAAACATAAATAAATGCTGGGCAGGAATCTGTTAAGTCAGTGTTTCTCAACCTTGGTGAGTTTAAGATGTTTGGACTTCAACTCCCATAATTCCCCAGCCAGCTTTGCTTTGCTTGCCATTGCTAGCTTTGCTGGCTGGGGAATTCTGGGAGTTGGAAGTCCAAACATCTTAAAGTCGCCAAGGTTGAAAAACACTGGGTTAAGTGAAGGCCTGAGGGAAATGACGCCATTTTGAGCTTTGCTGGCTGGGGAATTCTGGGAGTTGAAGTCCAAACATCTTAAAGTCCCCAAGGTTGAGAAACACTGTGTTAAGTGAATATAAACACATGCAATAAATACATTATTTTGCTGGATAAGAAAAGCTGCGGAGAATAAAACAGAGAAAAGTGTAAATGCAATGAAGGAAACGCGGGGGTGGGGGAGGGAAGAGAGAAAGAAATCACATTTGGAATCTTTTATCGAAGGAAAAGCGATCACAACAAACTCAAATCCAAGGATTCAAAGCAAAGCAAAGGGGCGGGCCCGGGATCCAGAGGGGTGGGGCTTGGACCGAAATTGACAGGAGGTGGGCGGAGCCCGAGCCAGGGATTTGTCATGTGAGTTTCCCATGCTTCTTGTACATACCAGCCTCTGGAAGAAAGTAGGTTAGCAGTTCTCCAAGAGCGCTTGGCAGGGAAAGAAGGAGCGAAGGGAAGGAGAAAGGAAGGAGGGAAGGAAGGAAGGAAGGTGTGAAGACGTCAGAAGGAAGACGCTCCCACCACTTCTCATTAATCGTTGGGCGAGCCTGCAAAACCCAAACAGAAGAGAAGAAGCCAGCAGAGCGATCGAGGGAAACCAACCAACCAACCACCCGCCAGATCTCCCAGGCTGGAAACTTTATACCCTCCGCTCCCCGCCGTATCTATTTATTTCCCTTCCTCTCCTCCTGCAAGGAGTTTTTTGCTTCTGACAGTCTGTTGTTGTTGTTGTTCGTTTTTCCATGCGATTTCCAGAAGAGAGATAAAAACAGAAGGAGAACCTCGGCGTAAGAAGATGCGAGGTAAGGATCTCTACTTGATCCCGCTCCGGGCGTCCAGGTGGGAGAGGCGATCGACCTCGCGCGCGCGATCCAGCCCTGAAGTCAGACTCCTTACTTGCAGGGCGGGAGATCCGAAGCGTCTTCTCTTGGGAGTCGAAGCGAAGTGGGAGCGTTTCTTCGGAAGTAGGTCTCACTCTGCTTTGGGGCTTTCCTAAAAAAGGAGAGAGCGAGAGAGAGAGAGAGAGTGGATCACCGGGTTTAAGGAGCTTAGTTGTAGCCCTCGGTTGCGATCGCGCGCGCTCTCTCCCTTCCTTGATTAATAAATAATCGGATATTTTCTCCCGACATCCAGCTACTGTACTTGACTCGTGGGTATTCTCTTCCAAATGAAGCTGCCGTACTTTAGAAACGAGATTTGGAAGAGAAAAAAAAAAAAAGAAATGCAACAGATAAACAGTTTAGCGAGCAAGTAGGAAAACAAACGCATCTTTGGCGGTGGAATAATATAGCGAACAGGACATTGTGATATAGCATGGGAAGGAGGTTAAAAAAAACACGTTCTCTTCCAGATGTGCATGTTGAGTTCTCTTTTGGTTAAGCAACTTGTATTTAAAAAAACAACACCGCATCTTGGTTGTGATCGTTATTTATTATTGTTATGAGTTGTGGCAGTAAGGAAAAATTGTGTTCGGGTGCAAAACTCATTAAAGGATAGAGATTGTTTTGTTTTATATAATAACATAATCTGCAGAAACTCACATCTAGCAGTTTTAGGTTACAGAAATAGATATTAAGGAGATCAATTATTTCCACATGCAAATCAGCATGTGAGTGTATGTGTAAAAATCCATCACTCCACCCTCATCTCTGATTCCTTTTTATTTTGTGGCTTTCTTTTCCTTAAAAAGAAAACTTTATATTACTTGGTAGGGTTTTTCTAACATGACCTTGTGATATTTACTGCCAAGAAGTATTTTAGGCTTTATCCTGAGACAAATCCTAAAAATAATGAAGGGATAGATAGATCCTTTTGCTAAAAAATAGATACATTTGATCACCCTGTAATTTAGTTTTGAATAAAGTTAGGATTACCCTGCAGTCTTTTCCGGTTTCTTATCCCTATCCTGGGAAGTCATTTAAAGTATAATTTAATGAGTTCTAAAGGACTTTTGCTAGCCCTCAGCGTGTGTAAACTGGAAAGCAGAATGTAATCCAATCCATATTATTTTCATTTGAATGCATAAACATGAAAGACCAACATATCCAGATGTAAAACAGGTATAGATTTCAATAAGGGATGTTTTTTTCCAACTCTAGTTCTTAAGTAAGGGACTCTGTACTTGTTCAGAGGTACTGTTGTTACATTCTATGAGCTTTGACTAACATTTCCCCGTAGGCAAAGGAATAATTTTATTTGACTTTATTTTTCCCCCTCATCATGTCTTATGTTATGTCAGTCTTCCTAGAAAATATCAAATAGGTTTGTCCAATAGCTTTATACTATAAAGCTTTATGCAATGGTGCTTGAGGTCATTTTTTTTCTTTTCAATGATTTATAATTTTTAATTTGGGGACTTGAAGTATTTTATTTTGTCCACATGTGCACGATATATAGCAAGCCACATATAATTTTAGCATTTGAGATGTGATTATTTTTTTTTTGGTCTCCTTAATGTACGGTATACGCAAAGATTATAGAAGAGAGAGAGGCGATACAGAATGAAAGCACGTCCAAAATTAAGCCTTGGAAAGCAAGGATGGGATGAGGAAAAGCATAGAAGACTTTTAAAAAAAAAATAATATTTCAATAAATAATAAAGCTCCTTTTTTGAAATCTTACGGGTGGCGATTGTTCAACATAATCAGGAAGGAGGAACCATTTTGCATAAACAACACTGTAGAAAGTAAGCAAAACCATGACACCCACTTTTCAGAACTGTCACTCTCCAACCACTCCGTTCTCCCTATTGTTTCGATTGCGGCGGCATAGAGATGTATCATTAATAAAATAAATAAATGAATAAGGAACACCTTGAACCGGCTTTGAGCTAATGGTGCTTTGACACAAAGCTATGTCCCTCCCCAGTTCGTAGACAAGCACAGCTCGCTTTGGCCTGTCCTCCTGTCTCGCCCTTGTTTAGCTGATGAATCGTTCCGTGAGCCAAATCATCCATTCTTTCATCGCACACCAACATTTTTGTTCTTTTTCCTCCTTTTCAGTTCATGCCGTCTGCTGACCTGCTTTTGAGCAGAGTCATGACCTGTGGGATGGAAAACACACACCTGAGTATAATATTTCTCAACCTTGACAGGTTTCCGATGGGTGGATTCCAACTCCCAGAATTCCCCAGCCGGCCAGCTGGCTAGGGAATTCTGGGAATTAGAGTCCACCCATCAGAAACCTACCAAGGTTGAGAAACTTTGCTAAAGGAGATAAAGGGTTGGAGTGGCTTTGCTTAAAAGAAAATCTTGCTGAATTCACATATCTTTGCTAAGAAAAGCTGCATAAGATCTGAATGAGTGACTGAGGCCAAAGGAGGCCTTGAACCCATTTCTCTGCCTAGGAGGGAATGAGCAAAATTGGACCAACATAATATAATTTAATTAATACTTGAAGAACATTTTTTTGTAATCCCAAACCTGGCATGTAACAGCATCAAAGATGGGGCAAGTCATTTTTAATTTTGTTTTTGGCGCTGTTGAGTGATATTATTGTGTTCCTCTTGGAAAATAAAGGGACTAGTTTTATTTATTTATTAAATTTGTAGGCATCCCAATTCCTCATGACTGGCCAGCTTGCTGGACTCAGTTCCTTATTCCGAATTTTTGTTTTCTGGCTGTATGTAAAAAACAGACAAAGAATTATATAAACTGATGGCTTGCCTGATCAAATGCCGAAATAAATTATGTCATATTCCTTCCTCACCTCCAAGCATAATTTTCTTTTATATCTTTTTCCTATCCTTCTTCCAGATCTAAACCTTGTAGCTTCTGCAGCCTTTTGCATGTCTTTTGCACTGCAGATGATGCAGAACGGGGCCAGTTTTTCAAATTTCCAATTCCTAGTTTGGGAGCAGATTAACATTTGAGGATATGGTTCTTCTGCCGATCCCTGACCATCACTGCAGAGGCAGATGCAGTGCTTCTCCGGTATGCGTGCTTCGTTGGTGTTTGTCTGAAGTCCTACAAGTTCCGCCATTTTTCCTCTCCAGCGGCCATTTTAATCTGCAGCCTGGGTATGCCTTGCTGCTGTCAAGCATCGCTACAGTGAATCAAAAAGGCATTGGGTGGGGAAGGATTGCAGTGTGAGGGGCTTAAGGATGAAGTGTAGGGATCGGGATGGATAATGGAATTCTGGGGAAAATCTGTTCTTTCTAAGCTTAGAAGTTTAAATTTGCAAATCAGCATGTGAGCAATTTGTACAATGCAAGAAAACATTGTGTATCTGATGTTTGGGAGATGAGTCTGGAAAGAAAACAAACATTTATCTGCATGTAAATCTCTTGTTTCAGTGTAATAATTGCAGATGGTAATGCTATAATCAGTAAAAACCAAGAATATATCTTCGTACCATGTTGTGGCTAGTTAAGGAGCAAAAATCCACATCTCTATAGCTCTCGATGTGCCTTTTTCATCCTTCCAATCATAGCTAACAAAATATTTTTATGGTGCTTTTTCATTATGAGCAGAAAAGGGACAATGCGTTGGAGGGCAAAGGTTCCCTCTTAATGTTCCTCTTTAACGTGCAGTTTTTTAACCATTTTATCTATTTTATTTTATTGTCCTTGCATTAGACAGTTGTGTTTGAACTTGATTATTTTGCCCTTGGGGAACAGGGTGGCCACAAAGCTAAGTGAGATCATGTAGAATTATGTTCAGTGTTGGGGTGCCCCGTATGAAGTCTGGCTGAAATTTCTACAGAAAAATGAACGCAGGGTTGGTTCCCTCGAGCAAAGCTTTTGCATTTCCTCTCTCCACATTGGGGAATTGGTACAGAATAAGATTTTTGCTAACTTGAGGGAGAACTCTATCAGTCAGTCTTCTAAGAAAGCTAGGATAACAGCTTGAAAAGCTTTAAAACATGTTGGTCTATTCTGAGATTCAGAAGAAAAGAAGTGGAGCATATCTGGATAGAAAGGCGGACAATTACACTTCTTTTGCTCATCCCAAGAGATGTTGGAGCATCACTGCAGCGGCCTTGATGTGAAAATATGAATTATGTACAAACTGTTGGCTCTTAAGGTGTTAAAACACAGAATAGGGATGTGAATAGGGAGGATTGTTTCTGTTTAGTCCAGGGGTGGGCAATTACGGCTCCTTCATGACTCGTGGACTTCAACTCCCAGAATTCCTGAGCCAGCATGG
>JAEANM010017080.1:0-13068 GCA_017656035.1 Myanophis thanlyinensis
GGGGGAGAAAGCAGAATGAGGACAGTAAAATAGATGAAAAAGCCATTGGCCTCAGTGCAAAAACTACATTGGCTGATGGTATTTTTCTTCCTTACAAGAGTTTGGGTCCAGCTAATGCCGGAGAGAGAGAAAGAGAGAGAGACAGAGAGAAGAAAAGAAAGAGGAAAAGAGAGAGAGAAGTCTCTAATTAATGCACTTCTTCATAGTGAAATAAGCACTTAAATATATACAATAAATTAATTTTAAAAACATATAGTCTATTCTGAATGGTTTAAAAGACAAAAACTGCAGGCTAAAGTAGCGTAGTTTCCCTATACCAAAATCTCATTCATTTCCTGTTCTACTGATCTGAACTAAGTTTATCTTTTGATATTGCAGTGGTTTGCTGTGTTATTTTTCCCATTTTAATTATTCAGATTATCTCTCTCTGACCGGGCTTTGTTGCAATTCAGGCTGCAGACAAATGAGTATTTTGTCTCATATTCTAAGCTATTCCCTGTGTTGTATTAGGGCTCTTTTTAGAAAATGGTCTTTTTGTCCTGGTGCTACTATCTTACACAAACCAAAGTAATCAGTCTTATGTCTTGGAAGCACATTAGGGCTTGCTGGAAAAGATAATATTTGCAACATTTATCTTTCCAATGTAATGCTCAGGTGCCCTCGATGATATATAAACCATTCAGTTGTAATTATTTCTCAACTGGACTACCGAAAGGAGAGAAGGGGTGTTGATCTTACCTGACACGCTCCTTTTCATTGTGCTGTGAAGAGAATTCAAGAATGGGTCTTCTCATTCTTTAGAGACTGAGTCAATCAAATGTTTAGTCACGCCGCTTCCTGTTGTAATCTCCCAGTTTTTGGTGAAGGCATAGTGATTGACTAGACAACTTCATGTCCATACTTCTGCCACTCCTGGACTTTTTTTAAATTTTTTTTTATTTTTAAGACAAACATACAAAAAAACCATATAAAACATAAAAACTTCAAACGATTTGATTTCAAACTGAAACATATCCCGTGGGGGAATATTTTGGCAGATGCTTTGTCCCATAAGCCACAATTCAACAGTCAGAAAGAGGAGGTTGTTCAACCAGTGTTGCCCCCCCCCTCGCAGCAAGCTGCTCAGGTAACCACTCGAGCACAAGTACGACAGTGCACTCAAGGCAACCGCCACCCACTGACAGGGGACATCATTGCCGCATTGACCACAGATCCTTGGTTTCTCGACAACAAGGACTCTCTCACAATCTGTGATGGACTGGCATGGAAAGGCATGAAGATATATGTCACAGCGAGTCTACGTATCAAAGTTTTAGAGTGCTGCCATATGCAAAATCAGCTGATCATTTGGGGTTTCTGAAAACCCTCCATTTGGTGCGCAAACAATTTTGGTGGCCAAGCCTCAAACCAGAGGTGGAGGACTATGTAAAAAGTTGTGTGGTCTGCACAACCATGAATGGGAGGCATGGAAAACCACCTGGCCTCCTGCAGACTGTAGCTGAACCTTCGCAGCCATGGGAGGAAATCAGCATGGACTTCATTGTAGTTCTTCCCATGAGCAATGGAAAAACAGTCATCTGGACCGTCATTGATTTGTTCTCTAAACAGGCACATTTTGTAGCTTGTTCAGGGTTTCCAATGGCGAAGAAGCTAGCCAAATTGTTTATCCATCATGTCTATCACTTCCATGGGGCCCCAAAGTGAATAATCTCCGACCGAGGAGTCCAGTTTACAGCAAAATTTTGGAGGCAGTTTCTGAAGTCTATAGGAATGGTTCAAGGGCTTAGTTCTGGGTTTCATCCAGCTACGAATGGGGCTGCAGAATGAATGCCCTAGTGGAGCAATATCTATGTGGATTACCAACAGAGCAACTAGTCGGATCTTCTGCCATTTGCTGAAGTTGTTTACAACAATGCTGTCCACAGCAGCACGGGTCTCACGCCGTTCCAGATAACCAGTGGAGTGGATTTTGTCCTGATGCCAGAACTGCCACAAGGACCCCCTTCTTCTATGTCCTTGCAGGAGTGGATGGACTTTGTGAGAGAAGGGTGGGAGAAAACTAAAGCAGCTCTGAAAAAATCTGCAAAAGCATATAAGAAACAAGCTGACAAACATCGGTCAGATCCCGTTCCTTTCCGTGTAAGGGAAAAAGTGTATTTGTCAACAAAGTATCTAAAATTGAAGATACCTAGCAAGAAACTTTCCAATATTGAAGATAATAAACCCAGTGACTGTACAGCTTAGCCTTCCTCGATTGCTAGGCAAAGTGCATCCAGTGTTCCACAGCAGTTTGCTCAAACGACGAGTAGAATCACAAACCAGGCCTCCTGCCCCCCACCCCCTATTTCCGTGGTTGTACAGGGGCAGAGACATTACAAAGTGAAAAAGATTTTGGACTCAAAGATTTTACAGGGCATTTTAATGTATTTAGTTCAATGGAAAGGATATTGTTTGTCCAAAGCTTCTTGGGTGAAAAGCCACAATATTAGAGTAGATAGGCTAGTGAGGAAGTTTCATGAGGAGTTCCCTAATAAGCCCAAGGGCCTTCCTGGAGGGGGGAAGGGTGGTTGAGTTTTATGGGAAGAGCAGTTGATTGATTTCTTTGTTTTACAGGAGAACGTCTTTTGAAGAAGAGGGGGCAGTCTGTCAGAATCTAAAAGGACATATTATTGGGGGAGATTTCTGCTGAAGAATATTGGCCATTGTCTACAGTAATATTTAGGGCCTTTTAGATTTGACACATTTTTTTTCTTATCCTACTGCAAGGTCGCTGAGAGGGTGAAGAGGCAGTTGGAAACTGCAACTGCAAATTGTTATCTTGTTTTCATTCTTTTAATCTGGTTCTCATGAGAACTTTTTCTGGACATTCCACACCTGTGAGGGGAAGTGTCTTAAAGGGTCATTGGATCTCTTTTTGAAATGGTTGGAGGGAAATTAACATGTGATAATTAGTGGGGTAGAACTTTCAGTTTTACTTGGGTGGAGAAAGCTGGGAACTTTAGATTCGGGATTTCTCCAGACCATACCAGAACAATGTCTTCAATAAAATCTTATTCCTTGGACTTTGTCTTTTTGGAGTTCTGATTGCGTTGCTGATGTTGTGTGGAACCCTGACATTGGAAGCACTGAGGAATCCGAGAAAATTGTCCCCTAAGCAGGTGCGATGGGCCCAATACTTCAAATGGTTTGATTTTGAGCTGAAACACATCCCGGGGGGGGGGGACATTTTGGCGGACATGCTGTCCCAAAAATCACAGTTCAACAGTCAGAAAGAGGAGATTATTCAGCCAGTATTACCCCCCTCGCAGCAAGCTGCTCAAGTAACCACTCGAGCACAAGCACGGCAGTGCACCCCAAGAAACCGCCACCCACTGATGGGAGAAATCATCACCTTGGTTTCTAGACAACAAGGACTCCCTCGCTATCCACAATGGACTAATGTGGAAAGGCATGAAAATATATATCCCAGCTAGCCTATGCCTTAAAGTCTTGGAGCATTGCCACAATGCAAAGTCAGCAGGTCATTTTGGGTTTTTGAAAACCCTCCATTTAGTGTGCAAACAGTTTTGGTGGCCATGCCTCAAACCGGAGGTGAAGGACTATGTAAAAAGTTGTGTGATCTGTGGACTATGAAAGGGAGACCTGGAAAGCCACCTGGCCTCCTGCAGGCTGTAGCCGAACCTTTGAGCCCATTGGAGGAAATCAGCATGGACTTCATTGTAGATCTTCCCATTAGCAGTGGGAAAACGGTAATCTGGACCATCATTGATTTGTTTTCTAAGCTCTAAGCAGAGTCAACACACAGAAAGCTGCAGGGCCAGACAATATTTCTGGCAGAGTACTCAGAGGATGTGCAGACCAACTGGCAGATGTTTTCACCAACATCTCTCTGAGCACCACTGTTGTCCCAAAGTGCTTCAAAACAACAACCATTGTCCCTGTGCAGAAGAAACCATCAGTGTCCTGCCTCAAGGACTACCATGTCATTGCACTTATTCCCATCAACATGAAGTGCTTCAAGAGTTCATCATGAGGCACATAAAGACCCTGCTGCCTATAATATTGGATCCACTGCAGTTTGCATACCGCTTGAATCACTCCACTGATGATGTCATTTCCACTACACTCCACCTAGCCCTCACTCACCTAGAAAAGACTCATACTTATGAATGCTGTTCATAGACTTTAGTTCAGCATTCAACACAATTATTCCCCAACACCTGATGTGGAAGCTGAACCTGTTGGGCCTGAACACCTCCCCCTGTAACTGGATCCTGGACTTTTTGACTGGAAGACCTCAGACAGCCCAGATCGCAAACAGCACTTCTAACACTATCATACTGAGCACTGGAGCCCCTCAGGGCTGTGTGCTCAGTCCCCTGCTGATCACCCTGCTGACACACTGTGTAGCAATGCACAGTTCGAACCACATCATTAAGTTCGCTGATGACATGACCATGGTGGGTTTCATCAGCAAGAACGATGAGTCAGCATACAGAGAGGAGGTGGAGAAGTTAATAGACTGGTGTAAAGCCAACAACCTGTCTCTGAATGTAGACAAAATAAAAGAGATGGTTGCTGACTTCAGGAGGACACAACACGACCACTCCCTGCTGAGCATTGATGGCTCCTCTGTGGAGATTGTAGGGAGCACCAAATTCCTTGCTGTTCACCTGGTGGAGAATCTCACCTGGTCCCTCAACATCAGTTCCATAACAAGGAAGGCCCAGCAGCATTTTTACTTTCTGAGGAAACTGAGGAAGGCACAGCTTCTACCACACATCCTCATAACCTTCTACAGAGGGACCATCGAGAGTACCCTGAGCAGCTGCATTATCACCTGGTTTGGGAAATGCACTGTTTCAGATCACAAGAGCCTACAGCAAATAGTGAGGATAGCGAAGAAGATCATCAGAATTGCCCTCTGTCATGGACATTTATACAACATGCTGCATCCGTAAAGCCAGAAACATTGTGGCTGACCACACACACACCTCATACATACTCTTCATTCTCCTGTCATCTGAAAAGAGGTACAGAAGCATTTGGGCCAGACTGTGTAACAGTTTCTTTCCACAAGCCATCAGACTCCTCAACACAAAGAAACTGGAACCATAAATACTTGTGTATTTAGATATTTTTAAGTTTTAATTTTAGAGCTATGTGTAGTTCTGTGCCCTGATTTTTTTCTTGCCTTTTTATCTATATTTCTGATGTAGCACCTTGGTCCTGGGGAAACGTTATTTCAATTCACTGTGTACTGTACTGTATATTGTTGAAATGACAATAAAGCCAACTTGACTTGACCTGACTTGACTTGATCCTGGTTGCACTCACTGCTTCTGGACAACATCCAAGAATAACTGAGGTGATGGTATCTCCTCACTCTCTGGCTGGCACTGAAAAAGAGGAACTCACTTGGATCTTAGAGGCCTAGAGCTGCCTCTGTAGTGTCTGGATCATTGCCCATGTGAGCTGTTGCCTTGGCCTTGTACAAAAGGTATTTATGAAGGCTGGGCAAAAAAGCCCCACTAAGGCCAGGGGGTGTCAGGGATTAGATCTTCATCCTCTGAAAGAGCCATCTCCCTCCCCTCCCATCCCCCAATAGTGAATCCCTACTTCTCATAGTAAAAGTGGTGACTGACCCCCTAGAAATGAAGCTCCCTCTGACTGTAGGGGGTGTCACATGCTGATCCAACTGCAGAGGGGTGGAGGGTGCCAATCCACTAGATTGATGCCTTTGTTGTAAACCAGCAAATTCCTGTGCTATGGCTTCTGTGATTATGAATTTTAATTGCTCAGGGATTTCAAACTGCTGGTGCTACTATGGGCAGAGCCCCACCACTGTAGGAGTAAATGTGGCCTCAGGGGCCAACAAATGCCTGGAGACAGGCTCCCATTGCTCCCTGCTGTTGCTGGGTAGAAAGGAGAAGCTATGTGGAGCTCCTTGTTGCCTTGTGAAAGAAGAGGTTGCAAAACCTGCTCAGAGGTTCCCTCTAGTGGCCAAGCCTGTTGTTTTGCAGACTATGCAGGATCCAATGCTGCCTCTTGCAAAGGGCATGAAATCCCAGGACCCTCTTCTTAGGGTGAGTTTAGCTTTTGTTTCTCTGCTTTGGAAATTTCCCATTCCAGAGCCCTCTGTCTGCATTTAGCATCCTTTCCCTCCACTTTAGAAGAGAACTTGGAATGAATGGCTTCAGTTTAGCCCTTATTTTCTCAGAAACAGTCTTGGTTGCTTATTTAGCTATAGTTGGGTGTATTTTGGGGGGGTTGGAACAGCGCAGGATAATCCTTACCCTGCCCATTGTCTCCAGAGGTATCACGGTCAGGGGTGAAATTCAATTTTTTTTACTACCGGTTCTGTGGGCATGGCCACAGGATTAAACAACACCAAGCACAGAATTAAACTTCACCAAAGTTACAATGTAATAAGGGGAAAGGCACTTTCTGTGAGCGAGACAATAAAGATTGGGCTAGATGCAACTGCCTTATTTACAAGATTAACCCTGTAAAATTAATCTTTACAGGATTAACCCTACAAAGTGCGAAAAAAAACCAAAAGGAGATTTTTTTCAAATAACTGGTTCTACAGAAGTGGTGCAAACCGGCTGAATTTCACATCTGATCATGGTGCAAATCCGTGGAATCAGCCATTTATAGGGTTCTGTCCCCTTTAGGAGGCAGGCTCATCCTAAAAGGACACTGCTGCAGTGGCTTTTCTGTTTCTTTCAATGGAGTCTGCACCAGAACTGACTGGGCAGCGACTCTGGCCACTTTTAAACCTTTCTGAAGTTGTCCTCCTCCAGGGGACAATTAATTATTCACCAACAATGTAAACTAGGTGCAAATGGCTCTGCTGGAATTTCCAGGCAGTTAGCCAGAGTGCAAGTCTCAATTATGGCCCCTATGTGTGGGTAGCAACTCCAGCCAAACTGTAGTTGCTGGCCCAGCCATATGGTAATCCCAGAGGCCTGGGTATCCACTAGAGTGCAATTAATTTCAATTAGTTGTTAGGCAGCTCCAGGTGGACCGGAGACCGCCAGGCAAGCAAGAAAGAAGAAAGTGGCTTCAATATGTTCTTTGGCAGCTCTGGAGGGACTGGAGGCTGCCAGACAGATTGCAAGCACAAATTCTGTGCTTAACAGCTGTTTTGTGCCTCTGGGGAAACCAGAGGCCACCAGGCAAGCAAGCTCAGTGAAACTGCTTCAATCTGACTCTCAGTAGCTCCAGATGGACCGGAGACTGCCAGGCAATTCAAACAATCACATTCTGCATTAAACAGTTGTTCAGCAGCTCCAGGGAGACCGTAGACTGCCAGGCAAAACAAACTGTTCTGCCTTTTGGCTGCTCCAAATAGACTGGAGGCTGCCAGGCAATCTTCAGCAATGCAAAGCAATGCCTCTGAAACACTGAAACAAGCAATCTTACTGTCCTCCTTTTTGAAGAGAATCCAAGAATGAATTAATCTGTTCCTGCCAGAGCTCAGACAAACATGTCTCTTTAGAGAATGACTGAGTCAAAAACTGGGAAATTACAACAGGAAGAGGCATGACTAAACATTTTATTGACTCAATTTCTAAAGAGTGAGAAGACAGAGTTAACCCATTCTTGGATTCTCTGCTCAGCACAATGGAGAAAATCCTGTTTTTTGAATATTGGGACCATGTATTCTTTTCTTATGATAATTTATGATGGCATGGTATATTTATTGATTTTATTGAATTTTGAGCAAATTAAAAAAATGTACTGCACATTCAGAACTCGTGCTATGTGTATCATCACCTAAATGTTTTACTTTCCATACTATATTATTCCCAAACAACATTTTTCCTTTACTGTCTGTTGGTTTGTCTGCTTACTTGTCTGTCTGCTTGCTTATCTATCTGTCTGTCCATCTGTCCTTTTTTCTATCTACATGATGGTGTTTTTCACCCAAGATTCTGTCTTAGGCCCAATACTCTTCAACATCTTCATGATTCTGATGAGGGAATAGAAGGGGAACTCATCAAATTTTCATCCAGTTTTGGCCTCCGCATTACAAAAAAGAGGTTGAGACTTTGGCAAAAGTGCAAAGAAGAGCAACTAAGATGATCAATGTCCTGGAGACTAAAACATATGAAAAACAGTTGAAGGATTTGACTTTGGCTAGTCTAGAGAAAAGAAGAACTATGGGTAATGTGTTAGCAGCATGCCAGAAATTTGAGTGGCTGCCACAAAGAGGAGGAAGTCCAATTATTTACCAAAGCCCCAGAAGGAAAGACAAGAAACAATGGATGGAAACTAATCAAGGAGAGAAGCACAAGAGCCCTTCATTCAAGCATCTTTTGCATGAGTGGAAATGAGTGCGTGCTTGCCCATCACTCACATGGTCTGGTTTCAAACAGGCTGCAGTCCAAAAGTGGGCCATTGCACACAGGTTGGAGACCCCTGATCTAGAAGAAAGCTAAGCAAAATCAGACCTAGCTGGATAATAGTTGGAGGGAAGGGGTCCATTAGGAAATGACTCATCTAACAGTGACTTATCTAAGTTTTAAGATTGATTGGGAAATCAAGATAACACTGCATAAGTGTATCTATGAAGTCATTAGGAGTCAAATATGATTCAAAGGCAATTTCTTCTTATTTTTATTGCAGTTATTTAAAAAAATGATAGCAATTTTATTCTTTAATTTTCCAGTTTGGAGAAGAATTTACTATCTTATAGTTGAAACATAAAACATAGACTTATAGAGATGGAAGGGTTCTTAGAGATCTTTTAGTTCAACTCTCTACTGAAGGCAGGATCCTTATATCATCCTGGACAAATTGATGTCCAATGTTTTCTTAAAACTTCCAGAGATGAAGTGCCCACAACTCTGGGAGTAAGCTGTTCCGTTGATTGTTTTTACTGTCAGGAAATTTCTCCTCAATTCCAAGTTGGATCATTCTCTGAGGATCTTCCACCATTATTTCTTATCTTGCCCTCAAGTGCTTTGGAGAATAAGTCAGCCTTCTCATCTTGGTGCTTGTCCCTCAAGTACTGGAAGACAGCTATCATAGAATAGAATAAGAGAGTTGGAAGGGACCTTGGAGGTTTTCTAGTCCAATGCTCTTTCCTGCTTAGGCAGGAAACCATTTCAGAAAAATGGTTATCCAATATCTTATTAAAAACTTCCAGTGTTGGAGCATTCACAATTTCTGGGGACAAGCTGTTCCACTGCTTAATTGGTGTAATTGTCAGGAAACTTATTTATAGTTCTAGATTGCTTCTCTCCTTGATTAGTTTCCATCCGTTACTTTTTGTCCTGCCCACAGGTGTTTTGGAGAGTAGGTTGACTCCCTCTTCTTTGCGGCAACCCCTGAGATGTTGGAACATTGCTATCATGTCACCCCTAGTCCTTCATTAGTTTAGCCATACCCAATTCTAGCAATAGTTCTTTATATGTTTTAGCCTCCTGTCCCCTAATCATCTTTGTTGCTCTTCTCTGCACTCTTTCTAGAATCTCAACTCAACTCAAATCATATTCTTGGTACTCATTGAATCACCACTTCTTCAGCGCCCATTCAAACTTAGGAGGCGCTGAATGAGTGGTATTTATGACAGCTCCCCAAAAGGTCCAGCCATCACAGCATCTCTGCAAGAATGATGTTCACCAGTCACTGCCAGTTTCCAACAAGCAAAGTCAGTGGGAAAACCAACAAAAGGTTACACATTTATTTATTTGTCAAATTTATATGGCCATTGATTTCACCCAAAGTGGTGATCATGTGATCTAATGGTTGATGTCCACATGGGATTTACTTAACAATGGCAACCAGAAATGCCTGAAGTGCTATCACTAAGTGGTACAGTCATGTGATGTCATGGTTTATAACTGCACTGCTTACAACAAAAAGTCTGGTCCCAATTGCCATCATTAACCAAAGAGGACCTGTCAGTTGTGTTTATCAACTTTTAGCCATCACAGGCCAGAGATGAAAACATAATGAAAAATCTTAATTAGAACTCACAAGAGTGTTACTGAGTGTTAAAAGTAGACAGGAAGATAAAACAAAATTCCACCAATGTTTCTTCAGCCAAATATAACTAAATGGAAACACAACTGTGTATGAATTAAGAAAGCCCATTGAGCTGATTGGGGTAAATAGTTTAGCAATTAGGAACTATCCCCTTAAGGAATTGACTTCTGGGAAATGTAGTTTTATGCCATGTGATCGCATTGGTGTTTCTAATTGGCCAGTGGGGCTTTTCAGATTGTAGTCTTTGTCAGGATCCTTCCCCCCTCAAGAGGAGCCACCATTTTAAGTCTCCAAACACATGTGGGAAAGAACCTTCTTCTCACCTACAGCAAAGGGAATAAACTTTATATGCCTCAGAAGAATCCCTTCAATAACCATAAGTTATTGTAATCGTAATTGTAAGTTAACTGTTAATTTTTAATGTGGGTCAGCCTTATGTAATTATTTTAATTGGTTTTAGATTGTTGTGTACATTTTTTATCTGGCTGTGCACCGCCCCGAGTCACTTGGGAGAGGGGGCGGTATATAAATCTTGATAAAATAAATAAATAAAATAAGTAAGTGTTGATTGATTGAGAATACCTGAGAAGATAATAAAGCAAGGTAAAATTAACCCTTTCTGTTGAGTTTAACTATCTGTGATAAGCAGTGCACTTGAAACAGAACACCCATTTACATTCTGCAGGAAACAGAGCCTCTTAAATCACAATTTTATAAGACGGTTTTAGCATTTCCGCTTGAAACATAACTGATATATCCAACATTCTGAGCCTGGAAAAGATCCAAACACTTTCTCAAGGATGAGTATTACCTATTCCTCCTGTCTCTTTTCAAGGATTCTGACAGAGAGTCATTGATTTCAGGTCAGTTAAAGATAATGAACTAAGTCAAAGATAATGAGGCTATCAGAAGCCCTTCCAAAAATTCAATCAGGAAGAGGAGATGGCCTGAACTGATTCTTAACTTTCAAGAGTCAAGATGACCCTGTGTGAAAATGCCATTAGAGACATTATTGTGATTCCCAAGAGATTAGGCTGCCATGGCCTGATCACACCAAGACTATTAAATTGGCGCATTAAGTGAAGATAGATTTTCATAGTCATGTTGGTTAGAGTACTTAAAAAGAGATGACAGAGTATCATCAATTCAAGGGGTGAAAATAAAAGCAAATGTTGGCATTGAAACCAAGACATTGTCCAAGTACAATGGATCTAGCTGATTGCATTGTAGATTCTGCCTTTTGCCATTCAAAAACTCATCATAATCTCTGTTCCTTCACACTCTGGGTCTCTTTAACATCACAATGCTATTAGTTGCCCTGGAGACCAAGACAAAGGTTAAATCCTTTTCTAGAATAGAGCTATTCCAAATCATGGCATTATCCACCAGATTACTGCTAGCCTTTTAAGTTAAACATTTATACTTTAGCTTTCCATTTCAGCTATCGGCTGAGGTAGTCAACAATCCAGGTGGCCATTATTTAAAGGGACCTCATCTTCAGATAAGTGAACTATAGCTGAATTAATGAGTAAAGCAAAGATAGTGTTTTCAAGGTTCAGCGCATAATGAATTATTTCTCTGACAATGACGGAAACAACAAGCTAATTATGAAATAAAGTCACAAAGCAATTGAATCATCCCTTGTGATTGACTTTTTTTCCCTAATGTCAAAGTATGAATTAATGTCACAATAATTAATATGCAATGAAAACAACCCCCCCCCCCTCAACAATTGGATTTATTTGCAGTGTGTGCACAAGTATTTCTCTGGGATTTGGGCTTCAGATGGTTTTGGAGCCCCTGATAGTTTGCATGGTTGTGCTTGAAAATGGCCAATCTTTGGCACTGTCTTCAAAAATGAACCTTTCTGAGTTCTTGTTCATATTTTAGAAGGTGGTCTGGAGGCAGGGATTGATTATATATTTCTCTCTGTGTCTTAGCAGTAGGCATGACATAGACAAAGCCCGAAAGCTAATGCAATTCCACCTTTCCTGTAAAAGGGATGGCAGAATCTAGAACAGAACAGAACAGAACAGAACAGAACAGAATAGAATATAATAAAATACTTTATTGGCCAAGTATGATTGGACATGCAAGGAATTTGTCTTTGGTGCATAAGCTCTCATTGTACATAAAAGCTATAGTGATAAATCATGATCATAGTCATTATAAAAATACATTCATTATAAATCATAAGATACAACACAGTGATAGAATCAGCATAAATCGTACTAGGAAACAAAATAAAAAATATAAATCATAAAGATACAAGTAACAAAGTTATAGTCATGAGAGAGCATTTCACTGAGCTTGCCCATTGGCAGAACCATCTTGGGGAAAAATATTATAGACATTTGCTAAATTATACTACTCCCTTCCAATTCTGTTATTCTGAGAAGTGATCCAGAACTGGATTGGAGAGCAAACTTTCATCTTTTTTAAAAAAAAGCTAACTTCAAAGGATAATAATGGAAATGTTTAATCTAATTTAAAGTCTCAAAATCTACCCACTTCATACAGTACAAATTACAAGGAAGGGTTACAGTATGTATCAGAGACACCACAAAGCTTTTTCTGAATTATCTGAAAGCACTCATCAACAACATTTGCAATCCATTTGAATATCTGAAATGGGAAGAGTGATATAATCAGGAAAGAAACCCTCAGATCTCTTTATAAAACTGTACTTTAGACCATGAAATAACTTTGTACCTCTGACCTTGATTACTTGCTTGAATGAATACTTTACTTTTTGTATTCCAAAGGGACTGAATGCAAGATGAAAAGATTCCATTTTGGAGTAGTAAAAGTTTATTTGAAGTCAGGGGTCACATGCTGCCACTCATTATCTTAAAATCACAGCACAAAAAACAACATTGGAAATTAAATTCAATGCATCCTTCCTTGACAACAATGCACAATGTAACTACTCAATCTCATGGCAAATGTAGTGGTGAGTGCTCAAAACTTTACAGTGATGTTGTTTTGTCAACTAAAAAAGGATGATAGGATAGGATAGGATAGGATAGGATAGGATAGGATAGGATAGGATAGGATAGGATAGGATAG
>JAEANM010017081.1:0-13068 GCA_017656035.1 Myanophis thanlyinensis
GTTGCAAAAAGACTCTGAAACTTACACGGGAAAAGACCCGAAAAGACCTAGACCTGCATACCTACACCCGTGAAAATGTACGAAAACAAATATACATATATATATATTCTCTAATTCCATTCATTGTTCATGTGTTAAGACAGCAATTATTTTTAAATGGGTAAACTTGTCTAAAACCTCTAAGCTGGAGTCCTTTTTTACCATAGTGATTGTTTTATGTAAGGTTCAAATGGCTATCTTCTGACTACAAAAGTCTCTTTTTCTTAATATTAGTAAAGGTGAACATATCTCATCGGGGGAAAAATTGACAACATTTATAGTATAACAAACAGCTAAAGTTTTCTGTTGCCTAGTGGCAATTTGTACCCTCAGATTGGGTAGCCTAAGTATTTTATTATTTGGAAGCAAGTTGTAGGAAATGGAAAAAACTCTAACATTTATATGAAATCTAAGCTTAAATCCTATTATTAAAAAGAATCCTGAACCTGGGTTTAAGTGAGCTCCTGGGCATACAAATGTCAGCATTGTTTGCCTTTGTTTCTGCTACTTTCTTTTCCATCAATATGAATTCCATATGTCTTTCTTTTTCCTGCTTTGTTTCTTTATATTTTGCCTTTCCCTTCCCTTTCTCTCCCTTCCCATGCAGAGTTTCTCTCCTTCCAAACCCAGGCTTCATTTTTTCCCCTTTTCTGTATACCACAAGACATCCTTATTATATCTGGTGGCTTTTGCCTGTGATCTGGGAACTACTTGCATTTCTCCCCCAACCTTCACCCCTTAATTTCCCAGCCCTTTGGCAGATTTATAGTGACTTCCATACCTATTTCAACTTCAATCTCCCACTGTGCAGTCCAGCCTTCTCCAATTAAAACCATATCTCGCCTCTCTCACATTCCTCTATAGAAGAACAGCATGAGATTCCTCCGATGTCCTGCTGCTATGACTATCATGCACCTGGCTAAGTTCCTCCGGAACAAGATGGATGTTCCCACCAAATACAAAGTAAGTTTCAGGCAAGCATCCACCATTCTCCTGGTCAAAGGGCTGAGATTGTTGCTGGTCTTTTGTATATTTACAGTTCTTCATAGCTAAATGTAAAAAAAAAAAAAACACCACCAAATCTGCAGCTCCTCTTACTATCTTCTCCAAATATTGAGTTGGCTAAACTCAAAAATCAAGATGCAAGAGTTGTACTTTGTATGTTTTCTACCTCTCCCTTCACCCAAAACCAAGAAGGTAGAATGGAATTTGTTATTTTAACAAAAACTTAATACAACATAATTTTCCTAATTATTAAAATAATGTGGTTAAATATTTCCATGCACATGGAATCAACCAGAATTTATTTATTTTCCCATTGGATCAATATTATTGCATCTCATTCACTCTGAAAACAGTCACTGACTGTTTTCTATTATAATCTAAACCCATTGTCTGGATTATTGGAACGCAGACAAGAAATGTATATGCATTTTTTTTCCAAACTCAATCTACATTTCTTTCTTTATAACTCCATATGAAATTAGACTAAGAACTACATGTGGCTTACAGATTTCCTTATCTTCACAGCTTGACAAGGAGAGGGGAGGGAGGGGAGGGAGAAAAGAGACATTAAGAAATGCAGGTTACTGGATTGGACTTCTTGGGAAGACATGGTGGATTGAAGATAGCTTTTCAAAAAGCGGAGACAATTGCAGCAGAATGAAGAGTTGGCAAGTAACCTGCCTCTTTATTAATTCTTAGTCAAGGAGAAGACTTGAGATCACCCACGTGCTCCAGAAAGCTGCTTCTCATGAGGAGACCTCAAGACAGCAGCCACCAGTGTTTTTAGAGCTCTGGGAAAGAAAGGAATAGCCAAATTACATTTGGCCATTAAAAGGCCACTGGGTTTGCATAGATCTTTTTCTAATCACTTTCAGAAACTGTTTGGTAACTGATTTTCAGCCTTTACAAATCTTTGGTATGACAAGGTTTAATAATAGCAGACATGTTTCTTTCAATCATTAGCAAAATAAGTTTTAAATATAGGTTGAGGTTTTTTTTTTAAATAAACAGTAAAATAATTATTACAATTTTGATTTTAGAAATTTAGAAACATATTAAGTGTCCAGTTAAATTTGAAATAAGTTTTTGGAATTAATTATAGAGAGACTTTAATTGGGAAAAAGCTTTTATTTTGAATGCTTTTAAAAATCATAAGACTTTAAAAATTGGATGCTAGAGGATATAGGAAAAACTAAAAATTATCTTTAAAGGAGAAAACCATTCAAACTCAATTTATTAATACAGAATTAATCCAAACATTTTAACATTGGGCATACTAAAGGATACTTTTGGATGATGAACCTAGAAGTTGATTTATTGAGTGCCTGGGTTTATAATTGAGTTGTATTTAAAAGTTGTTATGAAAGAGGAACAAGTTTTACAATATTGAAAATGACATGCAAGTGGATTTCAAAACAACAAGCTGTATGATTGACATAGAAAAAGTACTGCATTGGATATACAACAGAAATCAGCTGATGTCTTAATAATTAAAAGAAATATATAAAAAAAATAACAGCGTGTCAGGTGCAGGGTACCAGGAAAGCACAATAAATGGATCAGAACGATACATTTATTGCTACTTTCCTATTGACAGGAATCTAGCTACAATAACGCACTCACTATGGAAATTGCTAGATAAGCAGTGCAAGATTTAGGAAAGATCTGCTTTCTATCACTTCCTCTCCATCAACAGTTCAAGGCTAGCCAGTCTTTTCACTCCTCCCCTCACTTCAGCTACAGATTCCATTATACAATACAAGAGAGTGATCCAGATAAGGAGTCTTGATAAAATTTTGAAAAATTTTGTGAGACAGGACAAAATGAAAATAAATAAAATTTCTAGGACAATTTAAGGGGCTAAAGATTGAGATTTTTAGATATCTCGGAATATAAGAGAAGGAAAGGACATAAAGTTGGTTTATTTGATCACAACTAAAATAGATGTTATTCCTGCTAACACTTAATGGACTATTGCTGACATTAGAGCCGAAATAATGAGGTTTTATTTATAGATAAGAGATGGGATGTGGGAAGAAGAAATCATTTATTGTATTTTAAGAAAAGATGGTAAGTTATTAAAATTGTTTATACTTGTGAAGGTGGGAAATATATATTTCTTTTCTTTTTCTATATTCTTATTTTGTCCTTTTTTTCTTTCTATCGTTTTCTTTTCTGCACCCTTTATTTTTTTATTCTCTCCTTTTAGTTTGTTTTTATTGTGCAGTTGTAAATTTAAATAAGTTTACCACCAAAAAGAGATATTCAGGTTACTGAAATCTGTGCCAAATATTTAAATTTATGCCTGTGTCATATAATTCTGCATGTCTTAAACTTTGTTTATTAGGTGGAAGTTCTCTATGAAGATGAACCTCTAAAAGAATATTACACTCTCATGGACATAACTTATATCTATCCTTGGCGAAGGGTTAGTAAGAAAAAAAAATCCTCTATTTGAAAAAAAATTAAGTTGCATCATCTTAATGAGATTTAATTTTCACACATGAGCAAATTTGGACAGATTTTTAAATTTCAACCTATCAACATGAGAATTTAAAATCTTAGAATTTTAAAAAACATCTGGGACTGTATTAAAACATGTTCATTAATGGAGAAAGGGGAAAGATAAATAACAGCTTAGTCAGCCTCTTGAAAGTTGGTAACCTTATTCCCCCATTATACCTAAAATTTTAGTTACCTTGCTTCTACATAACCTACCATAAGGCTAATAAAATTTTGAACTATTCTGTAAGATTTTGCAATAAAATATACTATTGTCCAGCCTTTTAAAGCTGGCAGACTCAGGAAACCACTTGGATTTCTTGAATGGTTTTTTATTGCAAGTAAGGTAATATAACAGAATCTTGGAAGCCTGTCAAAATAATTCCTCAGATCTACCTACACTTAAGGAATTACTTCACATTTATTTTGCACACTTTGCCCTTTCTTTGGACTGAGGAATCTTCAGTAACAAACTTACTGCATCCTCTTTGTCCCTAAGATCTGTTAGGGAGTCTGTTACAACTACAGTAAAATACAATCATATTTCAGTAAATTGTTTTTAGAGTTATATTGTCCATGAAGAACATAATCCATAGGTTTGTTTGTTTGTTTGTTTGATTGTTTTTTTAAAAAAAAGACTAGAAGAGAGACAATCCAGGTGTTTGGCTTATCTTTATTCAAAAGAGAAAAATAAATCATTTTTTTTAAAGAGCCAAATTATATACATAAACACCACCCCCTCCCCCTGAAATTTTAGCCTTTGGAATGAAAGTAGGAATTGAAAGTCTTCCAGATTCAAGAAACTTTTTTAATACATACCAGATATAAAAGGCACTCCATTCAAAGACAAATCCTGAAATGGGGAAGAAAAAAAATTAAGATTCAACTAATTTTACTTTTGTGTTTTATTTTGTTTTGTTTTGTTTGTGCCTCTAAGTCCATCTTGATTCTTGATGACTGCCTGGACTAATCCTTGCAGTTTTTTTGGGAAAGATTTGGAAGTGGTTGTCATTGCTTCCTTCCTGGGGCTGAGAGAGTGGGTCAAAGTCACCCAGATGGCTTTATATCTAAGGCAGGACTGGAACTCACAGTCTTCCAGTTCCTAGGCTGGCACCTTAACTGTCTCTTTCAATCTAAAAAATATATAACTTAATTGTAGGCTCAAAGATGCTTCTTTTTAAAAACTGCAACTGAACTGTTTTTTCCTTGAGAAAGAAGAAAATGTCGTTTAGATTCTCACCTAAGAAGCTTAATCAGTTGTGATGCTTCTTGGATGAAAAGTGAAATGTTTTTTTCTTCTTCCTCAAGGAAAAAACAGTCCAGTTGTCTTTTGAAGGACAAAAAAAAGCACCTTTGAGACAACTATAACCTGGATGACTGAGAATCTCTATAGACATTAATTGTTGGCTATTTAAAAAAATTTTATATATGTAAAAAGAGTATTCAATAGTTCCAAAACATATTCTAGGTTTAGTTGGGGAAAGCCTTTGTATGACCACACTAGGAAGTTTGGCTCAGTATGTGGTGGTTCTGAGCAGATGCAGAGCATCATTCAAATTAGGCAATAACTGGTTCCTGAGCAGGTAAGAGGTAAGAGTAAACTATACAACAGGAGGTGGAATTGTGGGACCCGTAGATTCAAGAGACAGATTCTCACTGTAGTAACCTTTTGTTGCTTGTTTTTTTGGGGAATGGAGGGCAAATGCCACATATATAGTCTGAACCATTTCTTGGCTGGCATTGTCTGGCATCTTTTATGAAGCTATGCTGCTACCCTTTTGACCTATAAACTATGCTGCCCACTGTTCCAAAAGCATCCTGTCTTTTGTGGGGAGCCAGCTTGTGAGCTATGAAATGTACCAAATTGCTTAGTATTCCTCACGTTGGTAAACAGAAAAAAATTAAAACCTGGTGCATGAACTGAACAAAACTGGGTGAATAACCTCCTTGGAGATGTGTCTTCTTAATGGTGATGGTGATGATTATGGGACTCTTCTATAAAATTCCTGGTTTTAAACAAAAACTTAGGACATCCCCCTCTCTCTGTCAATCAACTAATCAACCGATCAGCCAATATTTAGATACTGTCCCAATCCAGTAGCTGTGCTAAACATTATAAAATCATGATGTAAAAATATAGTTGTTCAGTCACAATCCTTCTTAAGGAGCCAAAGGCCTGCTTGACACAAAATTGTTTTCAGTATTTTTAAAAGTCAGCAAAGTGTCCAGGCGTATCTTTTCAAACAGTGCATTATGTGAAAAGCCAGTAAAGATAGTCCTCAGCTTAAGGCCACAATTAGGACCAGAATTTCTGTTGCTAAGCAAGACCGTTGTTAAATGAATCATACACAATTGCATGACCTTTTCATCATGATTGGTGCAGTATTGCAGCTGTTAAGTGAATTGTGTTGATTATTAAATGACTCCAGCTTCCCCATTGACTTTGCTCATGAGAAGCTGGCTGGGAAGGCCATAAATAGCAATCACCTGACTCCAGAATGCTGCAACCATTGTAAATACATACCAATTGCAAAGTGCCCAAATTCTAATCTTTTGACCCATAGGGATGTCTCAATGTTTTAAGTGCAAGGACTGGTTTGTAAGTTACTTTTTTCAGGGCCGTTTTAATTTTGAATAATCACTAAATGAATAGTTACAAGTCAAGGTCTATCTCTATTGGGAAAGCTTGCCTTCTGGATTGTTATATCCCATGAGGTGGAATCTGGAACAGGACCTCTCTATGTCTGGACCAGTAGCAAGATCATATTTAATAAGATGGTCTCTGGTACATGGTTATTTACACTGGATAAATAACTGCCTGAGGACCATATCACTAGGTCAGTATTAAAATATACTCACAAATGTTTTAACTGTTGTACTGCTGCTTTTTAATGCCTTTTTGGTTTTATAATTGTTAAAATTATGTCTGATGTTTTACTGTGCTTCTTTGCCATTGTTTTCTTTTGGAGAAACAGCAATATGCAAATTGCTAATACATCCTGTTTCTTTCCTTCAATAGAATGGCCCTCTCCCATTGAAATATCGTGTTCAACCAGCCTGCAAGAGGTTAAAACTGTCTTCTCAGCCTCCCAATTCAGAGTGTACCAACACCAGTGGGGCTTCTGAGTGTGAATCTGTCAGTGACAAAGCTCACAGCCCAGCCACCTTGCCAGCTACCACCTCCTCCTCATTGCCAAGTCCTATCACACCTTCCCATGGCTCCCCAAGCTCCAATATCACCACTGTAAGCATTCCAATCCACCCTGCATCGGGTGCCATGCTAAATGGAACCTCGAACTGCCACCAGATGCAACCTTTGGCCAGTAGGGGGCGCAAAACAATGGTCAATGGTAGTCCAGTCATGTCAGCCCTGACTTAAAAGCAGCATTGTTTTTATTGGATCCTGAGTTTTATATATATATATTATGTATAGATAAGGACAGTGGTGGATGGGGTGGGGAAATTATACATACTTATTTTCTATCAACTGACCTGATTTAATTTAAGAAAAATACAAAAAGTAAGAAAAAGTCCACTTTTTTTTTAGTTTTTGAAAAGCAAAATTGTGGTCTTGTAACGGCATGGTGGCATTTGTATAAAAATTGCAGCCCTTTCTGGATGATGATTATTCTTTTTATTATAATTATTTATGTCCTTGATTTGTAGTGAGATTTGATGCACAGTCTTGGAGAAAAAACAATGCACAGTCCCCAATCAACCAGGCTCTTGTACAAGCACATATGGCTTTTCTGGCTCCTTTTGTCATATGACTGTCAAAAGGAGCCAGGAGACTGATTACTTCCTTCCCCACCCATCCCCAGTCCATTGTATGCATCTCCATTCCAATCATGTAGTTTTTAGTCCTATATTTTTATCCCTCTCTCTTAAGGATCTTGGTTCCAACACTTCTCAAATCAAGTTACTGTTAAACAGAAGGTAGCATTTGTGTGCTTGGAAAGGAGCAACAATGTGCTAATTCTTTGCGATGTTACAGATACTAGACATTGTAGATATGTACTGTATCCAGAACAATAACATGGCCAGGGAAAAAAAGAGTTAACAACTTCTGTAAGCAGAGAGAAAGGAGTCAAGGCAGGAAACAGATGCTCATAAGACTAGAATTTAGTGGTTGGATTGTAGATGAGGATGAGGATGAATATGTAAATCTGCTCTAGTTCCCATAATGATAGTAATTACTTGTCCTTTTCTTAAATGGGAACCTATAATAGATTCTAAAGCTGCCTGTTTGGTTGCAGCAGGTTCCCATTAATGATTTAAAACTACATCTTCTGTACTCATCAATCCCACACTAAAATAACAGTATTGGGGGTAGGTTTTCATCTCCACAGCAATGGATGATGATGCTGGAAGACACAATAAGTTACAAGAGGGGATCCTAGCAATGTCTGAAAAGGCCTTGGTCTAGTAATTAATCAATTCTTATGTTCCACTTGTTTTTCTGTTCAGAAAATGCAGAATTGCAGTTGAAAGCTGAAGGGATACAGTGCCTTCGACTGGCATAACATCACTAGTCCTTCGGGTGGAGGAGTTTACATCATTAACCACAATATGGTAGCCTTGGCACCTTGTGCTAAGCACTTAGTTGCCGGAATAGTACGTCTTGAAGCTTCACCTTTTATTTATATGCCATTTCTTACATATGTTCATGATGTCTCTGTTTTCAGAGTACATCTTTGCTCTTGTTTTAAATCTTTACAGTCATATATTTCCCTACTGGAGATTGTGGGGACAGTTTGCACACTAGCAGTTCTTTTTCACAGATCTCTTGGTTGTTTGGTTCTCAGGACCTGGCTAGAAATGGGCTAGGGAACATTCAGAAAGTCAACTACTTGCATGTGGCTTTCCTAAGCAGTTTTGGTTGACTAATGTAAAAGACAAATGAATCATCTATTGACCTTTATTAGAAAAGCAGTTTTCTAATCCTTATAATTCTTGCTCTAAGAGCTATGATACTTGATAATGGTTTAAATTTGTAGTGTAGTAGAACTACAGTATTAATTTCCACAATTCGAATTCATGAAATTCCTGCTGCAATTCTCAGCATTTAGTTTATAGTATAGAATAGATATTTCTCAAATTCTGTGGTTCTATGACTACCTAAAATAATTAATTAAGGGATTATCCTCCTCCACAATAAGGTGGTCCTCAACCTATGATCACAATTGAGCCCAAAATGTATGTTGCTAAGCAAGACTTTTTGTTTTGCCCGATTTTATGACATTTCTTGCCACAGTTGTTAAGTGAATCACTGCTGTTGTTCAATTAGTAATATGGTTGTTAAGTGAATCTGGCTTCCCCACTGTCTTTGTCACAAAGTTACAAAAGGTGATCATATGAGCCTCTTACACTGCAACCGTCATAAATATGAACCAGTTGCCAAGCATTTGAATTTTGATCATATGACGCTTAAATGGTCATGAGAAATGGTCATAAATCACTTCTTTCAGTGTCATTGTACTTCTACAGACACTAAATCAACTATTGTAAGTTGAGGACTACCTTTATTATTAATGGTAGTGGAAGCACCAGCTTATTAGCAGCTACCTAAAATGCTGAGTATAGTAGTGCATTCTCTTCTTGGCTTGAAGAACACCCCTGACCTTGCATGTCTTCTCATCAACCATGCACTCTGCATGGTGTAGCTCCACCCCTCCTGCTTTCTCTAGGAATTGGAACTCTGCAGTCTCTGCATTCCTAACTTTTCTATTTTTCCACCTTTGACAATCCAGAAATGTGTGACACCCCACCCCTTCCCCTACTCTAATCCATTTACGAACCGCTTGGTATTATAATCCTTGATTCAACAAGCAGATGTATTTGGGAAAACCAGAATTACCTTATTCCAAGTCCTTGGTATGAGAAATATTTTTGTAGGCTTTATAGAAAACCATTCTGCATTAAAAAAAAATGTTTGTTTTATCTTGTAAATTTGGGTTGAAAAAATAAATACAGTGCCTTTCCAAAACAAATTTTATTAAATGTGATGAGGTGGTGAAAACAGATTTGTGGTTTAAATTGATGGGGATGTGTGGGTGGAATCTTTTGTTTTGCTAATTTATGCTTCAAGACATCCAGATGGAAATGCACAACTTCCAAAAGGAAGAGATTTCTTCTTCACCACTTTCAATCCTTTTCCTTTAGAGAAAGTTGTATCTATAATTACTATTCTCCTTCCCCTTCCCGTCTTTCCCTTCCCTTCCCTTCTCCTTCCCCTTCTCCTTCCCTTCCCAGTAGGAAGGGCTAACTCAGGGGTGGGCAATTACGGCTACTTCATGACTCGTGGATTGGCTGGCTCAGGAATTCTGGGAGTTGAAGTCCACTAGTCATGAGGAAGCCATAATTGCCCACCCCTGGGCTAACTAAACACAAGCACATTTTGTATTTTTTAAAGTTAAATCCTAGGGATTTTGTTTGTTTTTCCTGTAGTTGTTTCTTTGAAAAGCAGCTATTCGCACAAGTGCAATCCATGTTTGGAAATAAATTTTCATAGATTAACACAATTGTACCAGGAGTGTAGAAAGCAGCTTGTCACGAGGGTAAAAAGATACAACGGATAGGAAGAGAAAAAGTGTGTTAGCAGTCTGTGGTGTGTTCCTTTCAGGCCTTTCCTTTTCTACTCTGTGATTGTGAGCTAAATCAACTACCAGCACAATAAAAGCAGTTTTAAGCCTACTCCTACTCTCCAGCTACTGTTGATTTTAAGAGTCTGGTGGACCTTGCACAACATGATGTTTGAAGAATAGCGTATTATTTCCCTGTCTCTATGTGTGCTCACAGAATCAGAAGAAAGACTCACTGCCCTAAGAAGAACCCCCCCCCCATTCTCTCTTTTCCACCTGATCCTTCCAGAGGCAAGACTAAGACTGCTTGCTGTCAAGCTGATTCTTTCCTCTTTCCTGCTCCTCTTAATTGTCTCCTTGTTGCTTATTCTGTCTTCCAGGTAATGCTGAGCAGTAGCTATCCTTGAATTAATTTTGTTGACTTTTTTAAATTTAATGTGTAAAGAAGGGGGGTTGAAGTTTTGTGCTTTCAGCATCATTTGTGATAGTGCCATGATGTCAAGTGTAAGTGTATGCAGAGGAAACATGATTAACAATGCCAGGCATAAGTAATCTGTTACTGTGGAAGTTACAAATCCCATGTGATATTTAGGAAAATGATTTTAGAGCAGGATTACCTGCATTGTTCTAAAATGAGTCTGTTCACAAGTCCAGTTCCCTTTTTTTTTTTTTTTTAGAAGAACCACCTTCTATTACCCTAGCATAATTTGCTGGCAAATTGTTTTGCATCTCTAGCCACTGAGTTGGTAAACTGGAAAAGGCACCCTCTCCCATTGGGCTGGATGTGGCTGGATATAGGCCCAATTGCTGTCCTATACATTCATTAATGTTTTGTCACACAGAGGTACTGAAGATTCAGAAGGGGTAAGATGGTACTACAGCAGTTTTCCTGAACCCAGTGTATTGGATTATATGAACCATTGTCCCCAGCCAACATTGTGCTCATTCTAGTGAACCTTTCTTCTTATCCTATTGGTTGAGAGTGAATTTGGTATTGCCAGTGGCGTTAGGCCATGTTAAAAAGTTGCTGGACTTGGAAATAGGGAAAGTTTTCCTGTCTTTGTATATACTGAATAAACTGACCAAGGCAATTAAGAAGCCTAATGTTTTCTTCTCCTTTCCTACTGTCCCCTTTTTTGTATTTTTTTTTAAATATGGTACAAAGCAAATTGCTATGTATGTTTGCAAACCTATATGATGTTTTAATGTGCTGTAATATATTCTGATATTCATATATTGTTATTGGTTAAAACATTTGTATCAATAATGCAGTTTGTAAATGGTAATAAATGATACAATTTTGTCCTTCAGTCTGTAGTCTTGTTATGCATTGCAAATTTTGCTTTTCCCTCAAATTCCAAGTTATGCAAAAGAATCATAAACTTTTGCGCTTATAGAAGAAAAGCTCATTAAAGGCAAAATGGTGATGGATGGGTATTATTTTACCAGTGGTGGTAGAACCTAAAGTGCTGATCATGGTATTATGACCCTCTAAACTGGTGCTTTTCTGTTGTAATGAGGCTATAATGTCCATAATTCCTTTCTATTATAAAAGTTGCAATCTCATTAAATCTGAAGGGTATCAGGAATGGGAAGATGATAAAAAAAGTAGCAATTTAAATTGAGATTTGACTACTTAACATTTTCATATTTGGATAGCCACTATTTAGTATTCATCTTCTTTCCTCATAATCCCTGGCACCTGAATTTGCCTTATAATGTGTTGCTTACATAATATGGGTGGGTTTTTTTTCCTGAGAGCTGAATGGTAATGTGTTTTTTCTTTCAACTGCACATTTTAAACATAATGTATATAGTTGCTATGGAAGATGATGGCTTTTCTCAGGACCTCAGGCAGGTAGGAGGCCCAACATTTTGAATAGGGGAGAACATACCTTGGCAACAATAGGCACTTACCCCAGTACAAATACCCTTCAAAGGTAGACCCTTCCTCCACAGAATAGAAGGTCTTTTCACCAGTTACTAATTAATGGGATGCAGATTTTAAAAAGCCATATCCTCTAGTATCTGAAAAATGTATTTTTTAAGGGTGATAATAAAAAATGTACCAAACTCCTACCACTGTAGCCTTGGGTATGATTCCTAAGTTCTGTTTACCTGTTTACCCTAGGAACCTTTTCAAGATAAGCTAGTACTTTTAACAATGCTGAAGTCCAATGAGAGTTGAACATTTGCAAAGTGATATAATTTCTCCTTTTGCAAAATCTAATATTTCAGCAGACTTCTGAAATTTCAGTCAGCATTGATTTAAAGCCAAATCCCATAACCAGGAGAACTGAATAATTGGGAACTGAGATGTTACCATATGTTCCAGCACTTTATCGAAGAATGGGATAATGGGTGACTAGTTGGAAAGCATCTCAAAATGATGTATTCAGGAAATGGTTCTTTAAGCAAGTTGCCACTGATTTCTCTTGATGCATAAGGATTCACACTTTGACCTCAAGAAATATTCACCTCCTTTAGACACTAAGCGGCTGCTCAGTCCTTTCCTTCAGAAAAATAAGGGTCAAGCACACATAAGGTCTATCTCATTTGTCCTAGATTCTATCTGTATCCTTAGATAAGATGATACAAAGGTCATTGTTGTATCCACCAGGACAGGAAGATTAGTACTGATAGAAGCAATTATTTCTGCAAAATACAGTAATAATGAAAACAGCAGTACAATGCCAATCATATTTATCAACCTTTGAGTCTCTTCCAATAAGTCTAAATCCCAACAGAGAGTTGGATATAGCAATTCCCCCCCCCCTATATAACTCAATCAACCTGGAAAGCCAAATTCAACATCTCTCCAATTGAGTGTATGGGCCCACACTGAGTTAAGTATGGGGCTAGATCAGGGGTGGGCAAACTTGGCCATTTTGTGACTTGTGGACTTCAACTCCCAGAATCCCAGCAAAAGCTGGCTGAGGGA
>JAEANM010017082.1:0-13067 GCA_017656035.1 Myanophis thanlyinensis
TAAAACCCGGCCGGACGCCCCGGACAGGACGTAAAAAGAGGACATGTCTGTGCAAAAGAGGACGGTTGGTCACCCTACATTAACATATATGGGAAGTAATTTATTAGTATTTATTAATGTTATACTTATGGCTTTTATTTAAGCACACAATTATATACATAAACTCCTAATATTTTTTTACTCTCACTCTTGAAATGTTGGGAAATCAATCAAACCCTCCTGTATTAAATTGGACTGCAAGGAATTTAAGACAAAATAAAAGAATCCAATTTTAGCAATGTCCAAGTTGAACTATAGGACAGTATTTGATTTTTTTGAAACAATACTGTATAAAATACAGTATATTAATAATTCAATCATTCATTTTTTTGCTGCAAAAACCATTTGTTTACTGACCGTTCAGTTATAACAGCACTAAAAATGTGACATATGTTTGGTTCTTGTATTTATAACTTTCAAAATTCAGGCACTTGGCAACAGGCATGTTGTAGTATCCTTGGGTCATATGATCACCATTTGTAACTTCCCCAGATTGTTTTTGACAAGCAACATCAATGGAGAAATCTGTATTCACTTAATAACTGTGTGATTCACTTAACAACTTCCATGATTTTTTAACAATCATGGCAAAAAGACATAAAATTGGGCAGGATTCACTTAACAACTGTCTTGCTTAGGAATGGAAATTCCGGCTTCAATTGTGATCATAAGTCAAGGACTACCTGTAGTAAGGTTATAAGAAAGGAGCTGGATCCTAGGTAGCAATGGTAACTAAAAAAAAAACCAATTTGCTAACTTCTCAGAGTTAGCAGAGGATGCTGAGTCTGATTAATGCCGAAACATATGTATTTAGGGACAAAAGCAGAGGCCATTTGTAAATCACCATTTCTACTAAATGGGCAATATTAGATCTTTCAAAAATGATTATTAGTGTACCCCATTAATACTACCAATCATAAATCATAATATCAATTTATACAAAATGAATACTAATAAATATTTTAAATTAAATGTATACTGCTAAAAATCACATGTTTTCATTTTAATGAGCTGAACAATGCTGAAAGTAAAATTCCAGCATCTATTAGCCCAAAGATTTCATTCTTAAAGAGAATGAGCTATTCTACCAATCTGAATTATTTTATTTTCATGGAAATACCTAATTATAAAATCTGGACAGAAGCCAATTTGCTCACACAATTTGTTACATTAGAAGAATAATGTATATACTCAAAGCTTATATACAGGACAATCTAAAATGGAGATTAAAAAATAGTAGTAATTTATACTGTTATTATATGCATTTATTACTTTTGGTCTAGAAAGCAATAAGATATTTTACTAGCCAATAATTCATGCTTATAAGATAAATATTTTACATTGGTAGATAATTTGCTTCTACAATGATTAGCACGATAATTTCATAAAGCTGGCTTTAAACCATGTTGACCTAACATAACCTGACATTGACAAAGCCAAAAAGCCTCTGGTGTATAATGTAGACAAAGTTTAGTCTTTGGGTGTTTTAAACATTGGCAGTGAACCAAGAGTGAGAAGTATATGCTTCAAGTTTCAACACAACTATAGTTTAAATTCTTTTAATTTTGTTCTATTTTTATACAGCACAGTATTATAATGCTAATGGGCATGGCTTATAATTAATAAATGATTTGTATCTTCCAGTTTGTAAATATTATTACTTTCATTTCATGGTGGACCAGAAAAAAAAGTTGCTATTCCTTCTTCTATTCCATCTTCATCTGTATTTCCCTGCCTCATTAAACTTAATTCAGAGTGGCTTCTGCATCTTGTCAACAGAATTGGGATTTAACTCCAGTAGCAAATAATATAACCCATATCTCAAGCAACAAAGATACTCCAGAAGGAAACCTTATTTTCGGAATAAAAGATCCAGTGCAGATATGTTTGTCAAGTTCAATCCCTTTGTCCTTCTCTTGACATTCAAACCACACGTTATCCTTCTGGTTAATTAATTTTACTTGTGCACGTATAGTACATTGAAAAACATTATGTTTTTAGCTACTTCATAATTGAAACATCCCACTTTGATTTAAGACATGATTTCAAGTTCAAAACACTTATTTTAATATAGAAGCACTTATAAAATGATTGAAATATTACTTTTTGCGTAATATGAACTATTAGTTTTATACATGAGATATTTTGCATCAAAAAGGGATCTTTCACATCCCATTATCTACGCTTCTACTTGTGCTTTACTGACAAATTTTAGAAGCACCACACAGTACTACATGTTTTCCCCTACCCTCTCCATTATCTGAAGCATTTTTAATATATTTTTGATGGGAAAAATTGATAGAATTATATGATCAATTACAATGCATTAATTTATGTAACTTAGCAAATTCCTTTTAAATGGCTTTTTAACTTATTATATTTCCATGTAGATGCAAAATATTTCCTAGGAAGCAATGATAACCTCTATACCAGTGGTGGAATTCAATTTTTTTTACTACTGGTTCTGTAGGCGTGGCTTGGTGGGCATGGCTGGGGGGGGTGTCATGTGATTGGGTGGACAGTTTCTGTAAGCAGGGCAATAAAGATTAGGCTAGAAACAACACCAGAATACTTTTTTCCTGCCTCCCTTACAGTTTTAACCATGTAAATTGGAAAAAAACCCAAAGGATATTTCTTCTAACAACCGGTTCTCCAAACTGCTTAAAAAATTTACTACCGATTCTAGCGAACCTGCTAGAATCTGTGGAATTTTCACCTCTGCTCTATACTACCCAACATCATTCAGCTGGTCAAATATTTGCAGTGTTACCATGTGAGTTAATACTCATATATGAAACATAGAAATATCATAAATTTAAAGTAGCCCTTATAATTTTTTCCCAATTCTGACCTAACCAATAAGAATTGTAAATTCTTATGGAATTTCCCTTGCCTATGTAAAGAGCTGCAAAATTATTGATTGTACAATTTTAGAGATCCAGACATAATGAGTAATTGGAGCCATGGAAATAAACCCCAGCAAAAATGAGACAAACTCTCTAAGACTTAATAATAAAGAGGAAACTTTTACAGTTTATAATCTGCAACAGAAACTTGGCAGAATCTACTGTATATTCTAAACTATAAGCAAAAGCAGTTGCAGAAGAAAAAAATATCAGCACTATCAGATCTCTTCTTAAAAAATGAGAATTATGAATACCTGTAGAATAGGCAGTTTTATAATCAACTTTTAATATTGTGAATATAAAACATGAAAACTTGCTTTTGCAGGTGCTGTTCATGAGAATTTGCTCACCTAATCTATATTACCGAACATACATGGGAAATGATTCAGAAGAACTATTTTGGGCCTTGTGTAACTGCAATGCCTCTCTGTATTCATGTAAGAAGCCTGAACCTTTTAAAGACTGCTTTGGAAAATTAATGAACAGCAGAGGAGTGCTGGACTTGTATGGGCTTTCAAGCAAGTCTGGATTCTTTAGAATCCTGTACAATCCTACTACAGATGTAGTATGTGAAACCACATTATGTTATTATTATTTTCCTTATGAGGAATCAGATTAATTAAATGTTATAGAACAGGGGTAGGGAACCTATGGCTCGGGAGCCAGGTGTGGCTCTTTTGAGCATTTCATCTGGCTCTCAGAAAAAAGCTTGCCCCCACCATTCCTCTCATCAAATGGAATTTGAGGGGAATGGGGAAAAAAAGGAGACCTTTCGTGACGCTTTTAGGACAGCCGCTCTTTTCCCTCCTTGTGCGGCCAGAAGAGCGCTGTTTGGGGTGGTGGTGGTTGAGAGGGCAGAAGCAGAAGTGCACGAGGGGAGGGGGAGGGGAGCAAAACAAAGAAGAGGCGGCAACAGAGGGGGCTCTGGGATGCGATGGAGGGACGGTGAATGGCTCCTTGGCGCGCCTTCACACATCCACTCACCGGGGCCTATGGGGGGTGGGGCTGCCGCCCAGGGAGGGGGTCTCAGAGACCCCTCTGCCCTCCTGAGCTGGAGCCTCAGCCCTCAGGAGAGACCCAGGCCTGTCTGAGGAGGGAAGGCGGTTGCCAAGGCAGCAGGGTTGCTTTCCTCCGTGGAAGCGGTGGTGGGGCTTGCTCTGGGGAGGACGCCGCCCTTCCCTGCCTCCCCGCCTGCCTCCCTTGCAGTTCCCGCTGTGGCGAGAGAGAGAGGGGGGTGGGGGGAGGTCTTGGGCTGGGTAAAATAGGGTCTCCTTGGGCGGGTCCCCCAACTGTCAGGGGCAGTTATTATATTATATGGCTCTTACTGAAATAAATTTCCAAATATTTTGCTTTCATGGCTCTCTGAGTCAAAAAGGTTCCCGACCCCTGTTATAGAATGTTCCAGAGTTTTTGGCTTTATATAATATATATAGCTGTATCTTATAGATAACAGATGCTAGAAGAGGGTTGGACAATGCTAATATAATGATTATAGGAAAAAGTTCTAGAAGACTTAAGGTATTGCTCCTCTTTAAAAAGTCATTTTTAACTTTTATGAGCCGTGGTGGCACAGTGGTTAGAGTGCAGTACTGCAGGCTACTTCTGATGACTGTCTTCTGCCTGCAATTTGGCAGTTCAAATCTTACCAAGCTCAAGGTTGACTCAGCCTTCCAGCCTTCTGAGGTTGGTAAAATAAGGACCAGATTGTTGGGAGCAATATGCTGACTCTGTAAACCACTTAAAGAGGGCTGTAAAGCACTGTAAAGTGGTATATATGTCTAAGTGCTATTGCTGTTTTGATTGAATCTGGATCTTTTTTCAGCATCAAAGTACATAAAATAGTATCTGTATGATATGGTATACTTCATTGATTAATCAACTGATCATATCAAATATGAATATCAGGCACAATAAAATGAGGCAAGATAAGGTGCTGTGAAATGAGATAAAATAGCTTTGATGAGATAAAATACAGGTAGTCTTCAACTTACAACAATTCATTTAGTGATTGTTTAAAGTTACAACGGCACCAAAAAAAATGGCTTATGACTGTTCATAAGTCATGATGTTTTTCACACTTACAGTACAACCACTGCAGCATCGCCATCATCATTAGATCAAAATTCAGATGACTGGAAACTGACTCATATTTGTGACAGTTGTAATATCCTGGGGTCTTGTGATCAACTTTTGTGACCTTCCCGCAAGCAAAACCAATGGGGAAGACAGATTCACTTAACCTTGCTATTAACTTAACAGCTGCAGTGATTCATTTAACAACTGTGGCAAGAAAGATCATAAAATGGAACAAAACTCAATTAACAAATATTTCACTTAGCAAAATAAATTTTGGACTCAATTGTGATCATGTCGAGAACTACCTGTAGAAAAAAATCTAGTAGCTAAGATAAAGATAAAAGAGTGAGATAAAATAGTATCAGGCAAAAATGGAACAATACAACATTACTGAATTATTTTACAAATTACTTCTTACAAGCTTGATAAAGAGTATTGAGCTCATAAGAAAGATTTATTTTCAACAAAAGTAACTGTGTAAAGCAAACAATCTTGAAGCAGCAAACACACTTTAGGAGTTATCCAAATGAGTTTGATTTAAAATGTCACGTTACTCACAAAAACTGCATGTCTGCTAAGATTTTTATAGGCATTTAATGATGGTAGAGAGGACGTATGACTCCTCCCCAGCAAAGAAAATTGTGTTCTGCCAAAATACATTGGTGTTCCATGTTTGCAGCAGGATTAGTTACATTAGAGCCAATCTGTTTTCAACAAATCAACAGCCTTGTGAGGAAATAACCAAAGAATGGAAAAGACACATGAGCTGTAATCATTCTAGCCTGGCCTGCCACATCTTGTGTAAAGTCTTCTGTATAACCTGCCACACTAGCTCGACGAATTTATATGTTATACACAATTCTGAATCTCAAGTTACATCATGCCTGTTGAAAATTTATAACAAAACTATCTGGCATAGATACAATCATGGAGTATATATTAAAGGTCACATTAAATGGAAAAAAAACATGATGGATTAATAGTTCAGCCAGAACAGTTTAATCCTGCAGTTTCATCTTATCCGCAAGCACCATATAAGGATTGCTGTTCTCCCCTTAAGCTTTCTTCATTTTGATACTTATCTTTAGGTAAGTTATTTTTGTTATTAATTATTTAATTATATATTTTTCACTTCTCAATTGGCATAATTCTTCCATACATGCCTGTCACCTGATAACATAGTAAGTTTATTAACATATTGAAAGTCTATATAGAATTTATCCTATGTTTACTTCCTAGTAAACATTCTACATTTTATCCTTCATTTATTTCAAAGTCCACCTTCTGGTACAATAATCCCATTCCCAATATGCCAAATAATATATAACCAATGAACTTTCTCTTTCACCATCTACATGTTGTAGGACATGTTTCATTCTGGACTAGTGATACTATACAGTACATATGTACGTACATATACATACACACACATACATACAGTATATGAAAAGGAGCAAGCTTAGAAAATATAAGAAAATGCAAGAAACTATATCCACTGTTATTTATAAACTCAATAAGAATTATGTATCAAAGCTATGAAAATATGTTGTTTTTTTTCTGATTATATTGCTTACCTGCATGTTTGGTGATGAAATCTTTCTCCTTTCAAGAAGCATTTGTTTGGTGATTCTACACATTCACAAATACATTTTGTAGGATTTAATGGCTGGTGTTTAGGACATGTTCTTTTACATACACATTGGCACTTTTCTTCATCAAACTCTTTGTTGAGTCCACAAGAGCTAGGAAGCAGTTTATTTTTACACGTACATTGACATGATGTTCTGTCTAGTTCTTTGTGAATTCCACAGCTAGAAGGTGTCACTCCTCCTTTGCAGACACACTGACAGGTTTCTTCATCAAGTTCCTTGTTAGATCCACAGATATCATGGTATCCTTCAGCAGTATCTGAGCATTTGAAATAAGAAAAATATGCTTCAAGCATTGCAAAAGAGTAGAACACGTATCTGTTAATTTTTGTAGTTAGTGAAAATTATTCATTTCTCCTCTTCATTTCTACATCACTGCACTTATAGCTACACAATATGGAGTGAACAAATATGATACACTGTTCCATAAAAATGAACTGTAAAACAAACAAAGATCTTATGGGCATTTTATTTTCTATAAATCAAACTAAATAACTGGCAGTAATCTTTTATCACATATTTCTTACCAGTATCTGGTGGATAGGAGGAGAAACTGAAGTCATGCTGTGCCAGACATCTGCATAAGTGATTATTCCAAATATGACTTTTTGGACAGGTTTTATTTGTTATTTGACATCTAAGGGCAAAACATAATGTAAATATACATCAAAGCAAATTTAAGACAAGTGATAGTGCATATGTAACATAGGTATTTCAGAATTACGTACACCAGCATATGTGGTAGACTATCCAGCTAGAGAGGGGGCAATGTGAAGAGTCTTTGCACAGCAAAAAGTGGTGCAGGCCTTACCTACCCTAGAGCCCTGAAGCCTTATTTGAACAGAACCCTGAAGCTAATCAACCAGTGGAATAGTTTTGTCTTCAGAGGTTGTGGCTGCCCCATCGCTGGAGGCTTTTAAGAAAAGACTGGATAGCCATTTGTCTGAAATGGTATAGGACTCCTGCTCGAGCAGGGGATTGGACTGGAAGACTTGCAAGCTCCCTTCCAACTTCGTTATTCTATTTCTATTTGACTGTTATTAAGTCAAAACAATACAATTAAGAATACAATCAATATGGTAAGATCCTTGTAAATAGGCTTTGCAACAACAAAGTAACTCAATTCATGATGCAGGCCTGGTTCCTTGTGCCTGACAGTACATTCTGTTAAGAACTTTTTTCCGAGCTAGAACAAACCTTTAATAATATGTACTAGATCATAACCCCCAATTTAATTTAAGGATGAACATATATTTACACTTCTTGGTTTTGATCTTCAGAACACAATAGGAAAATTCATATCTTACTTAAAAAATAGTTTTTTAACAATATAGAATGAAATATGCAACTTCTTACTGTGCTTGTATCATTGGCAAGGAGCGTCGAATAATTGAATGAACTTGTCTGTAGACATCTAGTTTGGACATGCATCGGCAGGAAGTATGATTGGCAAAACTGATTGTCACAGGTTTAGGACCATGAGACAGGGGCACAGTTATTTCGAACAACTACAAAGAGCATAAAAAGAAAAAAAAGTGAAAGTCAAGCCTATGCTAGTTATGCTTTATTTTCCTCCTTTTTCCTCCAGGGAGTTTTTTCATCACTTAAAATGCTTAAAGCTAAATGGCTCATCAATTAAAATATTTTCTCCTCCACAAAATTTATACTTCTTACTTTTAACAGTTAACTCAATACATTGTGAGTGAGAGATATATTTTCCATGAATGAGATAACACAAGACTTTATGACTACTTTATGACTGAAAATGGGCAGAAGAACAGCACTGTGCATTTATGTGTTTATTCAAACTACTTATAAGGTTCCTCTAAAAAGTTTATAACAGGCATAGTCTTTTCAAGGCAGCCCCCTAAAAGTTTCAAATGAACAGTAGATACAGGATGAATAAATTAATGTACTTAGTCCTGAAATCTTTATTTTTATTCATGTAACAAGATCCTAAAAAGATGTTATCTCTATTTCTAAACAAATAAATAAATAGAGTTTAATCAGATATGATTTGACCTTGAAAAATTATTAGCTATTAGATTCAAAAAGATGCAATGTAACAGGAGTGTAAGTTTTATTTCTTTATGTAATTTGGGCTTAAGAAGATAACTGGGCAAAAAACTCATGTACATTGAAGTCATTTTGGGCAGCAATACTGAAAAATACACATTGCACATGAAACACTGTATGCTACATAGATTAACTATACTACTTATAAAATAGGTTATAAAAATAAGGTGTGTTACATATTATAAGCCATTTTTCTTATATTTGGTCTCTAATTGGCACATAATGTATCTCTATTGAAAGTTCATTTATGTTGTAAAGCAACACTTCTAGCAGCTTGTATCAGTCAACACAGTTCCTTTTTAATACATCAGCCAAAAAATTGCTTATCTCTGACTTAGAAACTTAAGTGCTATGCGTGCTACAACTGTTCCTTTTTCTTAACACAGCTGTCAAGAGTAAGAAAACATTTCCTCAGTTTCTTCTATAAAATAAAAGAAACCTAAATATTAAATAAATGCTGTGGTGGTTAAGATTCTGGTCTAGAAATCAAGAGACCATGAGTTCTAGTCTCTCTTTGGCATGAAAGCTGTCTGGGTGACTTTGGAACAATCACTCTCTCCCAGCCAAACAGGGTTCCTGTTATGGGGGAATATAGACTGAAGGAGGAACATTAGATATATATGGTCAGTGCCTTCAGCTACTTGTAAAGAAATGCAGGATAAAAACCCAATAAATAAATGAATATGACAAGTGAGCAGGGGTTATGTCAGGCAATGGATGTCCCTGTAGGAAAAAAGCACATGAAAAAGAGACATTGGGATGCTTGCACTATCTAATGAGATGCAGGCAATAGAAAACAAAAAGGTTTTAGAGAAGCCACATATTTAACTGCTTTCAATTGTAGTTTATAGCAAATCAATGTAACTGAGGAAGTTATACAGATATAATCTGTGAGCAGTAGTATCGCTTCATGCCCAGAAAGAGCACTACGGATGCAATTTTTGCCCTGAGAATGTTAATGGAGAAGTATAGAGATGGTCAGAAGGAGCTGCATTGCGTCTTTGTGGATTTAGAGAAAGTGTACGACAGAGTTCCGAAAGTAGAGCTATGGTACAGCATGAGGATGTCAGGAGTGGCAGAGAAGTACGTCATAATAGTTCAGGATATGTATGAGAGGAGTACAACAGTAGTGAGATGTGCTGTAGGTCAGGTAGGAGTTCAAAGTGGCAGTGGGGCTACATCAAGGATCGGCTCTGAGTCTCTTCTTGTTTGCTATGGTGATGGACAGGTTAACAGAAGAGGTCAGACAGGAATCCCCATGGACAACAATGTTTGCGGATGGCATTGTGATCTGTAGTGAGAGCGGAGAGCAGGTGGAGGAACACCTGGAAAAGTGGTGTGGAAAGAAGTGCTCTGGAAAGAAGAAGAATGAAAGTCAGTTGTAGTAAGATAGAATACATGTGAGAGGGAGGGAAGTGGAACAGTGAAGTTACAGGGGGATGAGGTCAAGAAGGTGCAGGAGTTTAAGTATTTGGGATCAATAGTCCATGTGACAGGGAATATGGAAAAGAGGTGAAGAGGCGAGTGCAGGCGGGTTTGAATGCATAGAGAAATGTGTCCGGAGTGTTGTATGACAGAAGCAAGAATCAAAGGAAAGGTGCACAAGACAGTAGAGAGACCAGCTATGCTGTATGGGTTAGAGACTGTAGCGGTGAAGAAAAGACAAGAGGCAGAGATGGAGGTAGCAGAGATGAGGATGTTGAGGTTCTTGTTAGGAGTGACCAGGATGGACAGAATTAGAAATGAGCACATCAGAGGGACAGCTCAGGTCGGCTGTTTTAGACAAGGTCAGAGAGGCCAGATTGAGATGGTTTGGACATGTGTAGAGGAGAGAGAGTGGTTATATTGGTAGAAGGATGTTGGAGATGGAGCTGCCAGGCATGAGGTCAAGAGGAAGGCCAAAGAGGAGCTATATGGATAGAAGCTATATGGATAGAAGACATGAAGGTGATTGGGGTGAGAGTAAAGGATGCTGAGGATAGTGTTAAGTGGAAAAAGATGATTCGCTGTGGCAGCCCCTAACAGGAACAGCTGAAAGAAGAAGAAGAATGTAACTGATGGAAGATATATCATGCAGCAATCATAATAAATAATGAGAGAAAACTTTATTATTTCATTAGTACATGCAATTTTTGTTTGTGTAATGCCATACACATGAATATGTAAAATTATTACTGTATACTGAAAAGTTTTGTGCTGGAAATGATAAAAAACCCATCTTTTTTCCGATAGCTCATTCAAACATGTAAATTATCATTTGTTAAAATATGGTAAGCCTTTAAATTCCAACAAAATCTACCAAACTAAACTATTCATATATGCTAACAGTATATTAAGCTGAATAACTCAACTGTGTGGTGTGGTGTGTGACTCAATTATATGTGCCAAAAGAAAGTAAACTGCAACAAATTTTCTACCTGCTTTAAAATTAAACAGTAGCCCACCTGAGGGACTGTGAGTAGTAAAGAAATTTTGTGCAACTCAAATCATATATAAACAAAAAGAATATACTACATGTCTGATTCTACGCAGTTTCCAGGAAATCACTAGAATAGTCAATTGAAAAAGACTAAACCAATCAAAATATGCAGAAATAACTGAATTAGAAGTACAGGAAAGCAAACATGAAAGTCATTATTGATATATACCTTGGCACTCAAATACTGGCTGCAGACAATATTACATCCTAGGTAAATTAACAGGTGGTGCTGTGAACTGCTTCCATAACTGAGGCAGCAACAGAATGAAATTGTTCTATATAACTCACTGTTATCAGGTTAATTAGGGTTAATATAAAGGAAAAAACTATTTCTATGCATGTAAATATTATTCTTAATTTATATTTTTGGAGTGCATTCTTAGAATTCTTACATCTTCTTAAACATCTTGGAAGCAAAATAACATTATTCCTTTTATCACTAATTAGATATTTTTGTTTGTGTTGTTTTTAAAAAAGATGTTAAATCAATCCTAGGATTTAAATGGCAGAAAGGATCAGTCACTGATTACTAGTAAGGTCTAGGGCCTAGGCTCACAGAATGAGTTCATAAGCTCCATGAGTTTCTAGAGCCACAGGATGTCCATTCTATTCTTTCATGTGATGTACTTAATCATTATATTTTCCCATTTCCATCATTTATGCAGTTGATTATTGTCTATTGTGCTATTAACACAATGCAATTTGTGTTTGAAATTTTGTTAACATTTTATTTAAAATGTTGCATTTACTTTGAATTTATGCAAGAAACAGTAGAGATCTAAATATTATGTAGTCAAAAAAACTTACCGTTTTGCTGACGTAGCTTGCACTGATATTCATACACTGCAGCCCTTCACTATTGCAGCAACCTCCACATCTGTAGACGGACACACATGGAGGTTTAAAGAAGATGTTTGTTGTTGCTCCAGATTCTTTTCCCACATCTACACATACTTCACGTGGCATGCATTGAGTTTTTCTCCACTCATTATCAATACCTGCCAAGTTAGAAGCTTACAGTTTATAAGATAGTTTTTTTAATAATTTAAATCAGACTCATAATTATCTTTGATTATAAAATAATTCATGGTGAAATCCAGACTTAACCTTATTTAGGCAGATGTGTTTCAGAGAATGGAACAAGTTAAGCACAATACTAGTGACAGTATATACAGGATTCAGTCTGGGTTTCATCTAATTATTTATAGACATAGAGTTAAAAATGCTTATAGAAATTCCTAAAATTATTTTACCCAAAGTATATTCTGCCTTTCTTATGGAATATTGGCATCAGTGAATGGTTTGTATTAAAAAAAAATCCCCCATAAGTAGGAAAGAATATTTTTAAATTAGTATGTTGTAAGAAAGAAAGAACATTTGGATAAACTTCCTTATGCATCAGGTCATTCATTATACATTCTGAAATGGTTGTGATGCCAGAGCTCTAGTTTGCAGCCTCAAAGTTTAGTACTATTTGAGTAAATTAAATATGGCTTAACAAAGAAACAGATACATGCTTGGAAAAACTGAAAACTTAAGGGTAGGTATGACAATGTGTTATGTGTTATTGGACCTTATCAGTGAGAAGCCACAAATTATTCTGAAATAGCCAACTATATGTGTCATTGTGTAACATATTCTTTTATTATTAAATTGCTCCTTAATAGAGTTATAAAATTATTGAAGTTATGATTTCAAATGTTCCTTACCTGAAACTTTCTAGACTTAAAACCAAAATTGGTGTTTGTGCCATTAATTCAAAGAGATACAGTGGGGCAAAAAAGTATTTAGTCAGCCACCAATTGTGCAAGTTCTCCCACTTAAAAAGATGAGAGAGGTCTG
>JAEANM010017083.1:0-13067 GCA_017656035.1 Myanophis thanlyinensis
ACTAGATGCAGACTGAGCGGCGGATGCACAGACCAAAGATGGCCATGCTAGCTCTGCCCCTTCTTGCTACAGATGAAAATATAATCTATTTTGTGGATAGCCCTCATAGTTTAGCATTGTGTGTAAATTTAATCACTGCAGAGCAATGAGACTCTTAGCCTAATCTATGTCTCAACCATTGAGAGTATAAATTCTCAGGGCATTTTCCAAGTATGTGGCTTCCATCACTTCAAGATCAAATAAAAAAGTTGCTAAATAAGTATATTAATATTTTCACTTCATTATGTATGCATAAATTTTCTTTCTGCAGATATTGAGTCAATATAAGAAGCATTCGATCAGGACTTATGCTCAGTGAAATACATTCAAAGACTTCCATTATTTTTAAGCGTTCCATATTCTATTTACTTCCCATTGACAGTGATTCACCAAAGGATCAATAGTTAATTACGTTAAGTTCATATCGTTCATTAACCCATTTGGAGAAGTACAAACGGAAGCCATCTCTCATGAGCCCCACTCTCTTCCAGATTATAAAAACATTTACCTGCTATTTGGATCAATTCTTGCTATGTGCTGTAAAATACTATGTGGCATTAAAATGAAGGTTGTTAATCTAAATTTTATGTGCCCATGATTCAGCTGATTTTAACATATACTGCTCTACAACTTAAATGAACCCAAAAAATTATGGGTTCCTTCTTTTCTTCACAACACCTAATAATAAATCTAGCCGGAAATATCTATATATTTCAAAGAACTGTTGGTCTAATGTCTGCTTTATTCTGCAGGGTTAATTATAAGGAGACTTATTTTCCTAAATGCCAGTCTTTTGAAATACAGAATAGCATGCAGAATAACAAGAGTTAGAAGATATATTGGAGGTCTTCTAGTCCAACCTCCTGCTTAGGCGAGAAACCCTGTACCATTTTAGACAAATGATTGTCCAATCTCTTCTTAAAAACTTGAGAGCGCCCCCAACTTCTGGAGGCAAGACATTCCACTAATTAATTTTTTCTCATTGTCAGGAAATTTCTTCTTTGTTCTAGGTTTGATCTTTCCTTGGTAAATTTTCCATTCATTACTTCTTGTCCTGATTTAAGGTATTTTGAAGATTACGTTGTCCCCCCCTCCTTTTTTTTTTTCTATGACAGACACTCAAATATTGGAACACTGCTATTATCAGTGCTATTATCACCCATGATTCTTTTCATTAAATTATGCCAGTGCGGTATATTCATAACTGGAATAGGGCTTAGCAACAAGGTCAGCCAATGGGAGCTGATTGGTGACTCAGACAGAGAGGAGCCTGGGCGGGGCTTAGCTCTGTGCTGAGCTTAGAAACTGAAACAGAAACTGAAGCAAGTCTGTGCATGCTGCTGCTCTGAACTGAAACTTTGAACTGTTCTATCCTCTGCTTGTATTTGCTACCAAGTTGAAATAAATCTGCTTTCGTATTGTATATTTACTTCATATATTATATATAAAGAGAAATTATTGGATCCTGCTTAGTTCATTTATTTGTGTGTGCTTCCCTAATATGTCTGCTGCTGCAAACTCTGAATAATTAAACATACCCAAGTCCTGAAACTGCTCTTCATATGTTTTAACTTCTAGCCCCCGATCATCTTTGGTGCTCTTTTATTCACTCTTTCTAAAGCCCAACATCTTTTTTTTTTGTATTGTGTTGACCAAAATTGGACATGCTATTCCAAATGTGGTCTGAGAGAAGCAGAGACATGATTTTATGCCATCTCTTAGCTGACTTATTTCTGAAGCTAAATACTCCACACTCTTTCCCTTTTCTCATAAAGAAAGTGTTTGAACCTCCACCCCCATCATCTTGACTGCTCTTTTCTGCATTTTCCCTCATGTCTATCAAATTTTTCCAGATGTGCCCTCAAGAAATGCACACATTGCTCAAAAAGTGGGAATAGTGCTGATTTGTATAAAGTTGTCACAGTAGGCATTTTAAAAAAAATCAATCCATTTCCTAGAGATCTTTTTTTCACAGCTACCCACCCCGAACTGACATCTCCATTGAGTTAGCTATCATGGCCCTCAGATCTTTTTCCTGGTTAATTAACTGCTCATCAATGAGGACAATGGACATGTAGGTTCTCTTTTGTTTTTTTGTGCATTATTTTACACTGATTTAAATGGAATTGAATTTGCCTTTTGGTTGACCATTCCTTAGCTTAAAGAAGTCTTTCTGAAGTTTTTCATAGCTACTTTTGATTTTGCCTCTCTGAATAATTTAGCTCACTGCTTATTCAAGACTCTCAATGAACAAATTTAAAAGTATGGGTTCCGATCATATATATTCTTGAGGAATTCCACTTCTTAATTCCCCCAAATGAGAAAATTGCCTATTTGTTCCTAGTCTTAGCTTTATGTTGCTAGCTAATTAGCATTCTATAAAAGTGCACTTAACATTTGTCAATGGCTCATAGTCTACAGGGTCAGACTTCATCCATGTATACCATGTTTTCCCAAAAATAAGATCCACTTCAAAAGCAAGCCCTGGCCTGATTTTTTTGGGTGGGCCTAATATAAACCTTATCCTGAAAATAAGGCTGGGGCTTATTGCCAGTGTGTATATATGGACATAAAATATAAATGGCTACTGTGCGTATATGTACACTTTAAAGAGATGTGCAAAATCTGCACATCTGTTAACCTTTATATTCAAACTTGAGGCACAAATGACCATGCATTACAAAGATTGCTTGTAGGTGAGAGAAACCTCTATGGCAATTTACTGGATTCACTCCATAGACTGCCCCTGTGACTATGTAGGACAGAAGGGGAGAAAGCTAACCATTAGATTGCTGGGAACATGTTAGACAAGGATACCGAAAGTCATTGGTAGCTTCACATTGCAATGAACAAGTACATGCATTCTATTTTATGGCTCTTAAGATTATTGGCCAAGGAAGGACAAAAATAGCCATAGAAATGATTGAAGCCTGGGAAAGCTCATTGTCAGTCAATAACGGTGCTAATTTACTACCAGCTTACTAGATGCTTAGGAGCTGAGGGCAGGGCAACACAAGGAAGCAATAACTAACAACTTAACAGCCAACCATCAGCACCCTAATTAACATCTAACAGCCACACACAACCAGATATCATATGAATACAACACATAGAACAGCCCACTGCACACATTCTGAAGGAAAAGAAGTTCCCTGAGGATGGATGGGCTCCAGAACAAGCTCAAAAACTTTGAAGGTCCTGGTGACCTATCCAGATTGGAATATTATTCTGGGACACATATATTGCCTTTAATTGTGAACTGTATCTGTTTGCCAATGAATAACAATGAATTGTTAGGAAAATTAAAGGGGGAAATCACAAGCTTTCTCTTACATCTAAAATCTTCAAATCCATAGGATTCCAAATCCAGAAGGAGAGGACCCTACAATGGATCTTTTTTTTAAAAAAAAATATTGCTTCTTGAATACAGAATGTGTATTTGTTTCATTCAGAATTGCTTCACACTGAGACTGTATCGCTGCAGATATTAAACCTGTGAATTGTTGCTTGTGCATTGATTTCATTCCCAAAGAAAAATACAATATAAAAATTGTCTAACAAGTCAGCTCATCAAGTTCTTTTTCAGTCCTTTCCTTTCTTCTATGCTCTGTATGTATTTGACCAAATGGGCTCTTATTAAATTCTGACTGTAAATGTCTGTTCTTAATGTTACATTTCATCAAAAGATCAATTAGCATTACTGAGTTAAAGCATCTTCCCTGATCTTGTGCCTGGAAGTTGTAGTCCCAACACATCTAGAGGGTACTGGTTGGGGAAGGTTGGCTTTGACTTTGGGCTTTAAATGAGAGTAGTATAATTAAATATCTCTAATATATTTTGAGTTTAATTAAACAAAGTAGCCATTCATCAGATAATAGTCTGGTTGAGAATTATTTCTAAATACTACCTGCAAAAACAGGCAAACAAACAAATAAATCTGTATTTCTCACAGTGTTATCATTACACCAAATAATCAATGTTTTCTTAGTATACATCCATGACAGAGAATTGTTCCTTCTTTTTCATCACACCTAGAAATATAGTACCACCAATGAAATTCTCTTAAACCTGAGTTATTTCCTGGAGTCAGAAATGACACTGCTTTTACAAAATGCCCTGGATTTATTTGCTATAAGTTTGATGCGGGCAAACATCAAACAAGTGCATTCTGATATTTCATATGTAGAAAAGCCAAACACCCGGCAGATTTACTTGCCTAGAAATGAATAATTTTGCAATATAGGACAGCTGATCTATTAAACTAACCCAATAACTCCACAGAACAGTTTGTCTATGTTCCAGTCTTTTTAACATTGCAAGCCATATTTTCCAGAGAGGCACCTATGATTTTAGAATAAATTAAGGCAGTCTTTCAGTCATGGTATGCTACCCAGAGTTTTTCATTCTAATTAACCCCTTCTGCAATTGTAGCACTGTGAGAAGGCCCAACAACATGGCTACTAGATTAGTATCTGTAATGGGAAAGATAAAGACATGGAACATGTGGACTGCCTCAAGTATCTCCTATTTTTATTTATCTAGACCTTGAAGAACATCTATAAGAATATTCATTTCCTGGTACAATTATGATAATGACTGAGGGCAATCCTTGAAATCATGATGCAACTCTCAGCACATATAAGATGAAATTTGGAACTGCATAAATCTCAAAAATGCTTCTGGACTGCCCAAATATTAGCTGTCCAAGAAAATTACCTTAAGATAAATACTTGGACAAATTAAGTTGATAAGTTCTTAGATAGAATACTGATTGTCCCAAAGGTGCTTTTTCAAGAGACAACTGGACTTTCTGTTTTTTTCTTTAAATATGTTTTGGCTTTTCATCTTGCATGAGAAGTGAAATGTCTTCAAAGAAAAAACAAGAAAGTCCAGTTGCCTCTTGAAAAAGCATCTTTGGGACAACCATGACCTGGATGATGGAGAAACTCCATAGACATAGAATGCTGATAATATTCTACATTATATATCCAAGGGAAGCTATAATAAAGTAGAAGCATCTAAGTGCCTGGAAAAATAACTTTGAGAGACAGGGGGAAGATCTGCTGCTTAGTCAATGACAAGATGACAGATATCACAGTCCACAAAAAGAATAGGGGATAAGATGTCTCAGAAGGAAACATACCCAATTCTCTAGAAAGTAAAAAATAAGGGAGGAGAAAGCTACTTTCAGACTTGCAAGATACTTTACAATAAAGGTAATATTAGTACATGTGATTTTGGTTTACTGCCTGGAGTATTTTGAAGGATTGACATCAGTCCTGCAAGTCTGAAAATGCTTCTTCCCTGTCTTGTTTTACTTTTACTTTTTAGGATAAATTTCCAAAAAGCTAAGAAAAGTCTCTTCTGAAATATTATTTGTACCCTTGTTCCTTCTGTGGACACAGATACCTCTTGTCTGACTGCTATCTAGAGCGGTGAATGTTGGTGGCACAAAATATGTATTCATTTTTCCTTCAGGTTTTGGTTATACTTAATGCTGAGTATTTTATTATGCAGTCATTTATTTAACATGTTGATTTGCCACCCAATATCTTAGAGAATTCTGATAACTTAAAAATAAATATTATTATTGTTATAGACAATGGTTTGGACAGGTTTATAAGAGATTGGAAGCCATTGTGGAGCTTTTGTGAGTTAAATATAATAATGGACTGTTAAAAGAAGTTTATTTTTTTTGGGTGGGTGGGTTAATAGCTATCAGCTTTCTTACAGTGAACAGGTATTGGGTTGACTTGATAGACAGACAAAAGATTTACATGTTTTGGATATTCATTAAGAGAATGTGATGTAAAATAGTAATTTAGCAAGCATAGACAGAAAATGTATAACTATTGTAGACCCACAGTGCAAGGGAGGGGAACCTAATAGATTTGTGTGAGATACAGGTATCAGTATTCAACTAGGGTGGAGTTCATATGTTTACTGTTAATTTTTTATTTATTCGTATACACTTTTTTCTTTTCTTTTTTTGGGGGGTCTTGTTTTATGAATCCTGCTTTGCTGCTTTTTTCATTCTGTATTTTGCATTTCATCTTTGGGGAAAAATAAAAAATACACACATACAAAAGTAACCAAAAATAAAACCACTTGCATAAAAGGTACAGGAGATATATTGGAGATGTTCTCAAACACTGTAAAGGAAGGTGTCCACTTGAAGCTCCAAATAGTATGGTTTTCCCCCCATTGACTCCTACTATAGAAAAAAATGGAATTTATTTTTGACATTGAATGTATCCGTGGTGGGACCTGCATAAGTGGCCTCTCTGAAGACCTTAAAAAGCTGAGTATACTGTAAGAGTAGGTATTCCGTTAGTATGAGTAAAATGGAATAATGCAAAGGTTTAATCATAAATTATATTGTGGCTCAAAACAGAGCAAAATAAAGTACAACTAAACAATGTCTCTGTGCAGGATTATGCACATAATCCATTTTTCCATCACTGTAGCAATGGTACTAATTCTCAATATTTAAAATTCTTCTTCAAACCACCAAAGTATTTGATTGCAGGGGAAAAAAATGTCAGATGCACGCAGAAAAAACGATGCAAAATTACTATGCCCAAGCAAAATATAGGTTAAAGTTTGGTGGGATTTGAAATGCTTATGTCAAATCCATTATTCATTGGATGAAAAAAAATGAATACAGACTAAGCCATGAACGAGGCTGTGAAATGCAGGTCTCCCCAGAATAAATTTAATAGCTGCATGGATTATAATGACACAGTGAGAAGAAACCTGTAGAGCACCAGCAGATAGTGTGCTTTTCCTTACAAAGTGAGGCATTGGATTTGCTGCTCTTTGAGAGGGAGACAAAAGACATAACTGACAAAGAAAGAGACTAGTAACTATTATGTGCATTCGGCAGTCCCTTATGTTATTAAACTGATGGAGACAGCATTATAATTTGCTATCGTATTTCATTCCTTCTGGATCTGTTTATATACATGTATCACAATGCTTCCAGACCCTTTCTTTATGTGTCTGCTTCAGTGTAAATCTTTCTAAGACCAATGCAATCTTTTCTCACCTAAAGGTTGTTGGAGACCAATGGTCGAAAGGAATTAGAGATTCAATGTCAATGCAACTAAGCCAAAAGTCCTTGCATTGCAACCAATTTGTATGACACTTCAAAATCTGCTATGGAACAGAGGGTTTTTTTTTGGGGGGGAGGGGGGTATTGGGAGAGGGATTGAAAGGCTGCTGTGGGAAAAAGAAAAAAATACTAGTTTTTTAGGCTGATGTCCATCCGTGTAATGTTAGATTTTCTAGGAAGCCTAGGACTGACAATCTACTTTAACTGAAGTGAAATGTTTGAAGTTTGCTTTCAGCTACACTGAATTGATTCTGAATCAAATAGATCTTGGAAGCTCACCTGAAGGAGCCTAGATTTTGCAATATTGTTATTGTTAGGCCAGGCTCAGCTTGGTCCCTTTGGACAGGAATCCCTAATTTGTGGTCTGTGGCCCACTACCGAGCCATGGGTTAATCACCACTGGGCCATACGAGGGGCCGGTGGTGCACACACCTCTGTGGGCACATGGCCCCACTCATATGGCATTGTCGCTACCATCATAGGCACTTGTGCATGGGGACAAACGCACACATGTGCTTGTCCCTCCCACAAAATCATCCCCTTTCTCCCTTCCCCCACTCTGGGTCTCCAACCCAGAAAGGTTGGGGAACTCTGCCTTAGGAAAGAAACACTCTTTACTCCATTTGTAGTGAAAAGGTTACTTTTACTAAAACCCAAGTGGTTACAATAAAGCAAAGCCAGAACTAAGAGTTTGAGGACAAAAATTTCCTAGTTAACTTTCCCTTCCCTACCTACATTATCTCCCCATTGTCCATTCACATTCAGAGAAGATGTTTTGGTAACTGTCTCTATAGTGGTTGGTTAAATGCTTCATTCCATTCCCAGGATCTTGGCCTTGGGATGTCTTGGGACAGTATGAAGATCACTTACGATTTCATACATCCTTTTAGTTTCCCCCTTCTCTCCACAGCTCCTTTCCCCCATAGTACATGGCAGACTGGCATCTAACAAAAGATAGGTGTGAGCAAAGGATTGTAGCTCTGACAGTTATATATTCTGACTCCTTTGCTCAGAAAAAGGTCTAAGAAAATTTTAGGTAAAAAATTGAATTGTCACACCGTTCAGTTTCCATCAATGAGACTTTAAAATACCGTAATCCTAACATTTTGGTTAGCAAATAGATTTCTGCAGCACACAGAATGGTGATAATCCCACTTTAATTTATTTAGAAAATGTATTTGCCATCCAAGACTTTTCACTGTCAAATATTGTCATTGTTTCACTCTCCTCATTCAGAATCTGCCAATAGAACCAATATGGTTTCTGAGCCTTTTCGATTATTTGTATATAGGAACATAGTTAGCTGTTTTAGTTCAGATTAAATGATTTGTTCTCCAAGGTTTCAAGCAAATCTTTTTGTATCTGTGCTGCTACCTGATTCATTGAACTGGCATGGATGATCCTGAGACTTTCTGTATGAAAAGTATGTGCTCTTAGTTCCTTTTCTGAAGAAGGAAATGCCAGTTATGCGTGATTATTAAAACTGTATGAAGTTGCTGAACATAATGCTTTGTGCACTTGAAGCAACCTAATCTCTTTAAACTGAAAACATGATACAATTTCCTCAGTATTCCCTGTAATACCTGAAGAAGCCTTGACTGATACTTCCAATACCTGAAAGAGGATTATGCCTCTGGGTTCTGCATGAAGAGAATTACTTTCTGTAGGCAACTGGAAGAAATTCTGGATATTGGAAGTTCTGGAGGAGATCTCAGAAGCAAGGTAAAGTAAAATTATAAGCTTCTTCTCTTCACTTGCTTTGGAACTACTTCTGTGGGATGATTAGATTGGATTTCTATCAAGCCAAATCATGTAAGTGAAGCTTTGCAGTACCTGTTGATTATCCATTGGCAATTGTTTTAACAAAGGATTTTTTAACAGATTTAAAAATGTATAGTAATACTGTGTGGAAGTTCTCTGTATTTTTCATGATAATTGCCATTACAGAGGATGGATAATATTTTTTTTTCTTTTTTTCCAGAAAGGACAAGAAAATTTCAGTGCAACTATCATTGGGTAGCTATGGAGTTTAACAATCTACCATGGTTACCAGATGGCCAAGCCATTCGTTGGGGTACAATCTCTCCAGAATTATAGTCTTCCTAGCTTCCCATTCTTCCATCAAATCCCAAATCTTGAAGGAAGAGACAATTCTTCCATGGATATTTTCAGATCAGGAAGTATGAGGACTCTGGAAAGCAACAGAGTAATGACAACTTATGAAACAGAAAACAATAGTGCCAGCATTCACCTCTTTGACACTATAAGTACATCTAAGAATATCATCAAATACACTTTGAGGTTGATTTTGGATTATATGATATAAAATATGGCAGGAAAATATTGTTAAATGTGATACAACCATTTTTTTTCTTCATGAGATGGTTAACTTGTGCCATGTGATCAGAATAAATATCATGTTTAATTCATGATAAATGTTACATTTCCTGTATAGTTTCATAGAAAAAATTGGTCAAATTGAAAAAACAAAATATTCCACTACTGGTATTATTAAAAATATTGTCAACTGATATCAGATCAAATGGCATTTGTATTTTTTTTTTTAGAAAAACAATGTTTAATGTCAAATGTAATGGGACATTGTGGGAAGATATTTATATACACTACCTTGGAAGATGGGTTCTCCTGAAGTTGAATCTAGCAGTCCTAGAGTCTATAAAAAGATGGCTTGAGGTGAAAGGTGAAATTGACATCCAGATTAAATTCATAGAATTTAATTTGTCACTGGGATGGGAACTGTTGTTGCTGGTTAGAGGCTGAATTTGGTCACTTGGCTTTTTGTGAGCAAAAATGGATATCGAGGCAGCTAAAACTTTGCGAAACATATCCATCAGGTCTTGTGAAGATAGTGATTTTTGCCTTGCAACGTACAAAATTTTATCAGTGCTGGTGATAGCTTCAGTGGGTTTGTATGTACACATTGCCTCTCCCTGTATTAAGATTGTGACCAAATTGGCCATATCTCAGTGCAGCTTTGGAAGAATGCAATCACAGCATGCTGATAAGGCATTGTTGCCAAACCTATCCCCTCCCCCAAGACATTTTATCTCTCAATGGAAAATGCAATGCTTCTAAAACTTCTGATGAGATAAGAACTGGCAGTTATAGCTCCAAAGATAATTTCTGAGAAACGGCATGTATTGTTCTTACTGGAGATTGCCTTACATCCAATGGCAGGAAGTTTTTCTTTATGAGTAGACAAGACAGGATCTCTAAAAGATTGAAAGGCAGTGATAAACTTTGGCAAACTGTCAAGATACTTGATTCTTTCCTTCAAATCTGTCTACATCTCAGAGGGCTTAAATTGCTTTCCTTGATCAGGCCTGTAGGCTATTAAAGTTCAACTAAAGGACAGCTGAAATAATTACATAGGCAGCTTGTGTGGTCATGTATTCTGTGTTTATTGATCTCATATACTTGATTCCTGCACAACTATCACAGGTCACAGTCCAAACTGGCAATGTGTCTACACATGCACCCAATGTATACATATACTGTGCTTACACATACAGTATACCCTATATAGAGATTATACAATTGTATATTTGCCTCCAGAAGTTGTCAATGCTCCCACACTGGAAATTTTTAAGAAGAAATTGGACAACTATTTGTGTGAAATGGGGATTGGATTAGAAGACTTTCAAGATTCTGTCAGAATCTAAAAGGACACTTTTTAACTAGGGGGAATTTCTGCTGAAGAATATTAGCCATTGTCTACAGTATTATTTGGTGCTTTTTAGATTTGACACATTTTTTCTTATTTCTGTTGCAAGGTAGCAGAGAGGGCGAAGGGGGAGTTGGTAACGGCAACTTGGAATTGTTATCTTGTTTTCATTCCTTTAGGTTTGGTTCTCATGAGAACTTTCTCCGGACAATTGACACCTGTGAGGGAATGTCTTAAGGGGTCGTTGGATCTCTTTTTGAAATGGTTGGAGAGAATTTAACATGTGATAATTAGTGGGGTGGAATTTTCAGTTTTACTTGGGTGGAGAAAGCCCGGGAATTTTAGATTCGGGATTTCTCCAGACCGTACCAGAACAATGTCTTCAATAAAATCTTATTCCTTGGACTTTGTCTTTTTGGAGTTCTGATTGCATTGCTGATGTTGTGTGGAACCCTGACAGGTCACCTCTGGATCTGTTATTCTGTTGTTCTATTCTGATCCCTCTGAAGCACTGAAAACAGCCCCAGACCAGTTCTAGGTTAATCTATTAAAACTGCTCTTAGTTTTAGAAAATAGATATTCATTGGTGCAGAATGGATTCTTCTTCTTGTTATCTAATATTGTCCTCCATCTGTTCTTTTTCTAGTCTTTAACTGCCACTGGATGCAAACAGAAATTTTTTCAGTCCCATTTCTTTTGACTTATCAACTAGGCAGGAAATTTCTTTGGAGGAATTAGATCCAAACAAGGCAAAGTCTGAGATGAAATGGTTAGTCAATAAAATTTAATTATGGAGAAGATACTTTTATTTGAAAGAGGGACTTGCTTTAATGGTTAACTGCCCAAATCAGGTCCAATTTAAAGGTAAATTTAAATAAAAGTTAGAATTTTCAGCAGCAATCACATTCAGAAAGCACACACAAGTAACTGATTCAGCAGGATTCAATAATGTCTCTTTATATATAGTATAACACATGAAATAAATATATAATACTCCAAGCAGGTTATTCCCACATGGTAACAAGTACAAGCAAAAGCAGGCAGAGGCGAGGAGTTAAGAGTTTTAGTTTCAGTTTTAGAGCTCAGCATAGACTCAGAGCTACAGAGCTAAGCCACTCCCAGGCTACAACTGTTTCAGTCACCAATCAGCTCCCATTGGCTGATCTGTTACTATGTCTCTTCCAGTCTCTCATACACTAACAAAATATGAGAAAGCTTAGGGTGACCATATTTGATTTCCAAAAAAGAGGATGAGAAAAAAATAGTCTCTACTTACAAATTATGTTCCAAGATACGAAAGTATCTTGTACTTGTTCTCAAGCGGCGGGGGGGGGCAGCGAGGGTGGCAGGGGCGTGAGGGCGGCGTGGGGGCTGGGGGGGTGCAGCTCCACAGCGGCTCTTCTCCTGCCACCCAGGTGCTGCTGATGGGGAAAAGGGCTCCCGCAAGACGAGCATGCGCTCCATCGTGGGATTTCTAAGTGCGATGGAGCGCATGCTCGTCTTGCCAGAGCCACTTTTCCCCATTTGCCCGGACATGATATCTCCACTTTTTACATCCAGTCCGGGGCGTCCGGGTGGGTTTTATAAATTTACGGATGCCCCGGACTGGACGTAAAAAGTGGACATGTCTGGGCAAAAGAGGACGCTTGGTCACCCTAAGAAAGCTGAATTTTTCATAGTAACTTACTCACTTACTTCTCTACTGCATACATTAGTGATAACTATTGTGTGTGTGCATACATGTGCATATGTGAATAGATCTTTTGTTGGCAATACATTTATTTTCTTTTTTAGTAATGGGTAAATGATGCCACACAATACATGATGGCTAATACTAATACTCTGTTTCCAGTTTTTTCCATCAGTTGAAAACTCTTGACTTCCAAAGGGAGGAATTTCTATCATTTAGCTTTTTCTAATGTAAAGGAGCATCTTCCCTTCTCTGCCCCTCAATTTTTTCTTGCTATCCTTTTAATCTGAGTAAGAATGAATTCAGACATTTTTCTTCTCCTCCCAGAAAATATTGTATAGAATTCAGATCATTATTTAGCTTGTTTTTTTTTTTGTACAAAATTTATTAAGTTTTCAACAACAAACAAACAAACAACTACACAAACATCAAACAATGTATCTTTTTTTGAGAGCAGCAAGGTCCCAAATTATCACTTCTCCATACAGAAATAAGCTTAATCACATATTCATCTATTGTGTTCTATTCCATATCTCATT
>JAEANM010017084.1:0-13067 GCA_017656035.1 Myanophis thanlyinensis
CATACATACATACATACATACAGGCAGGTCTAGGTCTATTTGGGTCTTTTCACGTGTAAGTTTCAGAATCTCTTCACAACGTTTCAGCGATATCCCACTTGCCATCTTCAGGCTGGTGCCTTCTGCTTCAAGCAGCCTGAAGATGGCGAATGGGATCTCGCCGAAATGTTGCGAAGAGATTCTCAAACTTACACAGGAAAAGACCCGAATAGACCTAGACCTGCATACCTACATCCGTGAAAATCTACGAATCTATCTATCTATCTATCTATCTATCTAGAGAGAGAGAGAGGATTTTATTTTATATAGAAAAGGTGTCAAACTGAAGTCCCAGGGGCCAAAACCAGCCTGCGGGGTGCTTCAATCTGGCCCATGGGACTGCCCTGGAAATAGCAAAGGACTGATCCGCGATGCCTCTTTCAGAAAAAACGGAGCTCAGGAGGGCCAGTGGTGCCCCCTCCAAGCTCTGTTTTCACTGAGAGTGTTTCAAGAGGTCGTCACAGCCAACAACGGAGCTCAGGAGCCCATCTTCACTGGCAGAGTGCCTGGGCCACAGGTGCCCCCGACACGTGACATCGAGCTGGCCACACACACCCTGGCCCCCTGAGATCAAACACAACCCTGACATGACCTTCAATGAAATCGAGTTTGACACCTGATGTAGAACAATAATTCACAGCAAGTTAATTTATCTATGTCAGTGTTGAAAACTAAAATTAATTCCTTCTTTCTTTTCTGTTGACTAGTTTTGGACAGTCTGGATAACCAGCTGGCACAAGAACAATCTCAAGATACTACGAATACAAGGACTCCAACTAACTATAACTCTACAGTACCAGAAATCCATCCTCATTCCACTGTTGGGCAACCAATTTTCCTTGGAGAAGTACAGAGAAATGACCAGAACTTGTTTTTCCCAGATAGAACAAGGACATTAAGAGCCAGAGATAAATACAAAACTCTCTTCACACCAAGGAGGCTTTATGATAACTATACGAAGCAGCAGCATCCAGAAAAATACACATATGGGGATTTGTATGATGAAAGATCTTCTGTTTTGAAGAAAGAATATTCTACTTGTTCTCTTGGACGTTCTTCAGAAGATAGGCTGGCATTTCCATCAGGATCATACAGTAACGGGTTTGGTCCTAAGAACTTCATGTCCAAGAATAAAATGGGCAGAAGTTACTCTTTGTCTTGCCTTACAAGGCGCTCGTCTTTGATGTCTGCTGACAGGTTTTCCACCGGTACCTTACAGCATGATTTGGAAAACAACATAGACTTCACTAAAGTCAACTTCAAGCATCCTTCCAAACGAACTCCTCTGTCATCTATTGTATGGAATATGCCACAGTCTTCTAGACATTTACTTCATCCAAACAGACTTCGTAGAACACAGTCATTAATAGAATTTAACTCAGCTTTTGAGGACAGACATACTTGTTCTCCAGAGGAAAATACAAGATTTAATTTTTTTAGGTCAAAAATGAATTACAGACAAGTCATGCCAAACAAGAGCCATCCTTTATTCGCTGAGAGACGTATAGACCCTCTGTGTTTCAACAGTCGGGAGAACTATGTGTTACATCCATTAAAAAATGTTTCAAAGCCGTGTTACAGATACCCATCATTTCGTGGTAAAATGAATCTGTCCCCAAACAATTTTCATTTCGGAAGAATGGAGGAGTATCTCTTTAGACGTAATCATCATCAGTATTTCAGTGATGCTAACCATGTCCCTGATGTAAACTTTGAGCAGCTGATTGACCGGCGAAGTGACTATGGGGAGAAAAAAGACGTATGGCAAAGTGAGCATATGTGTGACTGTGCCTCAGAATACACAAAGAGTAGAGACCATCCAGGAAGAGGAACTAATAAATTGTTTGCAAAGTGTCCAAAAGGCATGCAGAAAGGACCAAATTACGTCTCAGATGCTTTGGAGAACCAAACCGAATATGCTGTGCCAAGTCAAAGTCATTTTAGTGGAGATAGTCAAGCGCCTTCAAAGACATTTGTTAAACCCTTGCAAAGCAAGAAAAACTCTAAAATGCGCAGCATGGAAGAGGTGAACGGTGCTGATCAGTCAGACAAAGTGGATAGCACGGACATAAAAAAGCCAGCGTTGATTCAAGCATTTGGACAAGTAAAAACAAATAATCCAACAGACTCTCAGGTGTTTCCTTCCACAGACTCTTCTCAGGCTACCCTTCCTATGAGCGTATCCCTCCATCCGCCTTTTATATTAAATTCAAAAAGGCAAGGCAAGGTGAATTCCTTAAGACGCATTGAAAACATTGGTTTGTCAAATATTCACACTAATAACAGCCAAAGAAACGAAGACAACAGAACCGAAAGCAACGGTGTGAAGCCGGCGTGCCCTCCCAACCTGATTGATAATCCTTCAAAACCGTCCGTTCTTCAGAGTAACCCTCGAGAGGAACACCAGTTGGAAACTCTGAAAGCATTTTACCCTGACAAGATGTTAAAGCCTGTTTTCATTGAAGACCCCAAAGTACTTCCAAAAAATGATTTCCCATGTTCTTATGCTGAAACACTCCATAAACCGAATAGATTTGCTAGATACTCGACTAGCAATAGTATTTGTGGCTCACGCAGCAGCAGCCCTCTCAAATCTCCTAAAATGCCTCAGACATTATATCAAAAATCAGCCAGCATTGATGGCAGTGATTTGTCTAAAAAACGCATCTCTCCCCCTAAAGTTCCTTTCAGACATAGGAGGATAGGGGAGAATAACTTAGAAGGCCATGTATCAAACAGACTTGCCAATGTTTATTCAAATAAAGTAGATAAGAGGTCTTTGTTCAGCTCCTCCTGCTCGTCCTTAAACTTATCGTCCAAAGAAATGGCTGAAGAAAAAAACAAACAAATTAAAGAGTTCCACATGCATTTAATCCAAGCTCCTAACTGCCCCTCAGGGACTACTAATATAATTGGCAGCAAGCGGAAAAAAAGAGATGAGATGCTTGGTCCAGAGAAAGCAATTTTTCTTTCTCCTGAAAAGGAGGAAGCAGAAAATCCTTTAAAGCAATATAAAACTACCAGCACATTGACAGTAAGCATAGATGAAGATAATGTAAAATACCACGAACTGATTTCGGTTTATTATACTTTACCGCAGAAACATCCAAAAACTTTGTGCGATGTCTTCCTAGGAGATCCCAAAAGGGCAGATACATCCTCTTCCCTGGAAAAATCCGAGACCCCTCCAAAGCAATATGAAGTTCGTGTCGGGATGACCACTGTAGCTTTTCCATCCAGCTTAGAAAAAGGAGAAAAACTTACTTCCTCTAACAAAATGCCTGCTCCCGACATACAACAGGATTCAAAAAATACAGACCATCCTACTGAAGATCTCCAAGTTTCAAATCCCACTGTGGGAACAGCAGATATTTCTCAAGCACATTGTTCCAAGAATAATAAAAAAGAAATAGTTGTATCAGGAACAGAAGAGCTGGGAGTTGCAATTTCCAATAGGCCACTTGTGGATGGCCCCAAACCCAGCAGAAAACTTGAAACAATTAATACCAATATTTTGTCCAACCTGCATGTTGGCAGGCACTCATCTCCATGGACAGAAACACCAAAACTTAATAAAAGCTTACATCTTAACTCACTGAATTCCAAAAGTACCTCTTTGGGGAATATTTCTGCAGTTTCTTCTGCAATGAATGGTCAGAAAGGAAGTCCTGGCTGTAGCCAGCCATTTGCTGAAGCCTCAACAAGCATTCCTCCTTCCAGTTTAATCGACTTTATCCAGGATGGAAAGCCCACTGCATATCCAGAAGTTGGCCCCTTAGTAAATGTTACTAAAGAAAAAATTAGAAATGCTGCGGAGATCAAAGAAAGGGCTCGTTATATATGTCGCATTATTTCTGAAAGGGGACATCGGTTTCCACCCAGAAATGAAGGTGTCAGAAATGAAACATCCATTTCAACAGCCAAGATGCATCCAGATTCCCAGAATTTAACAGTGCCGGGAGATGCTGCTTTTTCAGCTATTGCAGCGGTTCATCCCAAAGGGAATGCGATGGAATTTTCAAAGCCCCAACAGACAGAGACGCCTCAAAATCCTGCACTCCACAAAGTTGGCACAAATTTACAGCGGTCTGAAAGAGTCTGTGTGGACAGTGAGAACCTTAGTTCTAAAGATCAGCATTCAGATCCTACACAGGACTTGCCTGAGCATTTACTACCTGAAGGTAATCTTGCCGTGGATGGCCTTAAAAATAAAGTTAACGACATAGAGAAAAGGAAAAATAGGCCTTCCGTTAAAAACAAACTGGCGGCCATGTGCAGAACAAGTCGAAAGTTTTCTAATAAGAAAAGCTCCAGTCCCAAGCCACACGTAAGTTGCATATTTTCACAAAACGATGCACTTCCGTTAGAAAAGAGCAGCCGTCATCCCCTGTTGATTTCACCCGACGATTCCCAGCAAACAGGGAATGAGAACCAGAATCAGGTTTCTCTACCTGGTGAATTTGATATTCCGAGACTGAGTAAAGTGGAAGCTAAGAAATTGCAAGCTAATGAAGACAGGAGGCCTTTGACAAACTTGTGCAACCAGAAAAGGGAACATCCTGGGCAAAGCGATAAGAACATAAAGACCATGCAAAATTCTAGCCTCTTGTTTTCGAAATCAATTATGCCTGCGCTGAACAACAGTTTGCAGACAGGTAGCAAAGTTTTAGAAAATAATAACCATCCCATTTTCTCCAAAGGCACAGGAATGGGTGCTTACCCTCCCAAAAGAGGCCACTGTAAAGTTGGTGAGCTTTCATCTTTTCCACTTTTATCTGATAAAGGCGCATACATTAAAAATAATTCAAAGGCAAATGTTTGTCCACTGCAAAAATTGACTCCTCAAGCAGAATGTGATAATTATCAAGCTAATGAGCAGCCGGACAGCTTCAAAAATGTAAACCAATCCTGTGCCAAGCCAGTTCTAAATCTCGGCAAAACCCAACGTGAGCGACATTTTTCTGAAAGTTCCTATACCCAAAAACACCATGATTATTTGCCCCCCAAAAACAACCTGACACAGCCCGGATATAATCGGAAGTTTAAGTCCTATTCTGAACTGTTGTCCTGTGATGAAAATGAGGACTGGGACGCCTACAACGAGAATAATAGGAACTTTGGCTCGCGACGTATCATGTACCCCTCAATTGAATTTGGTATTTTTGGGAAAGAACAACAGCAGGCTTTCTTAGATAACATAAAGAGGTCACTCACCGAAGGGCGGTTGTGGAATCCATGTCTTTTAAAGAACTCCAGGTCCATTAAACGAGAAGATGGGTACTCCTTAGGTGGGTTGGACCAGTTGAAATCGAGTGCTCCAGAAGAACAGTTCCCAAATGAACCTTTTGATTTCCAGGAAGAAGCCTCTGCGTATTCTTCAGATTCTGACTCTGATACCACCACAGATGATGAATATTATCTGCATGAGTACGAGAAAGAAACAGAACTATGAGGAACTCAACAGGTGTAGAAAGCAACTTCCTGACTTGTTGGTTGATAGCTTAGAAAAGAGGAGGGACTGGAAACCTGACTAGCTTTCTGTAAATGCACTAACTTGAATTCAGATACTAAATGGACATATTGCACGAATCTAGTCTTCCACAATTCTGGATTTTCTTAAGTATGTGGAATTCTAAGAAAATATTCTTGGAATTAAGGTCCACATAGCTGGGGAATGCTCAGGTTACAGAAACTCTGCAGAGATGTAATATATTTGGTTTTAAGGTAAGGTGCTATATGAACTCAGACACTGTGGCTCATAAACTGCGGTGTGCTTTTTTGTGTGCTGCTTAAATTCAGTTGTTGTTTATTCAATAAACCACGATGAAGCAAGCCGTAATTTAAGAGTTAGGTGAACCTAGCCATTATAATGATCAGCTCAAAAGTCAGGATTTGTTTTAAATGGTAAAATCGCCCTACATTTGAATCTCAAATGGGCTTGCCTGCTTTTGATACGGCTGCTTTCATCAGCAATTGAATGTTTGCATTCAACACATTCACGGCCTTCCTGTGTTTCAACAAATCTAAAACATCTACGTTTTAGGGAAAAAAGGGGAAGATTCATAATATGTGTATATTTAATATCCTATATGAGAATATATTCTTTTAATTGGAAAATGTGTGTTCTATTAGAAACCCTATTAAAGTGAAAGCTGTTACTTCAATGAGGTAGCTAACCTTAAGCTTCAAATCATGCTGAAGCTATTGCAAGAGACTCTCTCGTTCAAAACAGTGAAATTTTAAAATGCTTACACATTCACTGATTTCCACTTTTGTTTTTTAAAATCAGTCTATTAACACGATGATGTACAAAATTGGTTATTCTGAAATGCTTAACACTTCGTTGAAGAAGTATGTATGAACTGAATGTACAGTATACTTTTAAATATTTGTTTAGTAATGGCAGTTACACTTGAAAGTACTTCTAAAGTATATATTTATATTTTAGTTCATGTAAATGAACCCATTCTAATAAGATTCTAATTAATGGTCTGTTCAGGTAAAACTATATTCCTTAAATGTGAATTATTTTTGGGGAAAAATTGCATTAATGTGCATTAATTGTGCATACAGCCTAATTAAGCTATACAGCTTTTTGTATTGGAAAAAGATTTTGGAAAGTTGTAAATGTTTATTGAAGCTTTTTTTTTTTTTACTGAAAATACTTCTATGTGACAAACTCGGAGGGCTGTCAAAAAGACACACACGGGCATATGTTTACACGCATACAAAACTGTTCTTTAATGTTTTCTTTCTGTGCTTTGCCTTTATGACTTTGTTCTGTTGTACGCTGTAAATATGTTGTTTGTTTTGAGATCAATTTTCAGGCCATTATTTTCTTCCGATGAGTTCCTGTTCTATGTATCCAGGTGTTTTTACAATATGCTACCTGTACAAACAAAACTGTAATTCCATTGAAGAGGAAAACTCCTTCAATGCAACCTGATCTCATTAATGCAAACAACTGTTTGGTATTTGCTTGCATGGGCAGGTACAACCCCTCCCCCCTTGCAGAGTAAGTAACTTCAGATGGGGAAGGTCCACCTATGGCAACCGAACCACCCATTCCAAAGTCCAGTTGGAGCAATGTTACTAGAGGGCTGAAACCGAGGAGCAGATGGGAACAGAAATATGTTAGCTCCAGGACTGGTGTGTTTTCTTCCTTGTCTGGAGAACAGGAATGCAGATAATTCCAAACTTTCTGATTTGCCTTCAAAAATATATGAATTTCATGGGGTTTTCAAACAATTTTGGACGCTATTTGATTGGTGGCATTTTCCAAACCATCTCTCCATTGCTTACTAGAAAGGCTATTTCAGAGTTAGTGGCAGTAGAACAAGTCCAAAATATGAAAAAGTGCCACTCTATTATGAGCACGATATAAGAAGCTCCTCCTACAGTTTCATAGAATTTTGTTTGTAAAAGAAGATTACAGACAGCAGCCCTATATTGGCACTATACTGACACTAGGCATTTAGTTATAGTTCAGCAGTTTGTCCCCCGAAATTTGGTGTTCTTCTGTCTTATGTTGACCACCTGTGTTTTATGCAAGCCTTCCCCAATCCTTGTATCTTCAAATGTGTTGGGACTACAGCTCCCAGAATTCCTTACCAGCATATTGCAGTGCAAGCACATTTAGATGTAACTCGGGGAAACGTTTTTGTTTGTTTGTTTGAAATAAGCTATTAATATTGACTACCAATATTTTTAAATAAATGGACTGTATTTATGACTGACTCACAAAGAGGGTTTTCTTGTTTGTGTTCTGCTTTTATTCTGAATGCTTAATAAATGCTTAATTTACAGGGCAGGCATGCCTGAATGACCTGTTTACAGTTGTGACATCAAAAATGGATTCAAGTGTTTAGAGTCAATTATTTTGTTATTACAAGATGTCATCTTCTCATGGCTTTATGCAATATTTCTAATACGTAAGAAAGATAAGTAATAGTGCATGTAAAAAGCCCCACAGAGGTGCAGATAATTATCCCTATGGAACTTTAAATGGAACATACTTGGGTAACATAGTACAAATCTCTAATAAACTAAGCAGTAAACAATACATTAGACTGGAAGTTATTGGAAGTTGTAAACCAAATTAAGATGTAATTCGGTAAAGGGGAATATTTGTAGCTGAAGGTTGAAATGAGGGGTCCTTGGTGCTGTCTGAGTTTGGTTGCTCTCTTGCAGAGCACTGATGATGTTACCTAGCTTGGGTGATGAAACATTGGCAAGAAAACAACCACGTTGAGAGAGCACCAAGGACCTCAGATAGACAAATATTTGGGGCATTGAAATATTCTCCCACAATTCAGTCATTATTTCAAAGAATTAAACTGCACGCCCAGCCCTTCACCCAACTGGATGGGATATCATTCCAATTGAAGTGTTCATTTTCATCCTTTCCATTGTGCTAGGAGTGAGACCTCATTCTGGCTCACTTTACACAGTTGTGCCCACAGTTATGCTCAAAGACAGCACATGAGTGGGAACACCCCTCCAGCCCATTTACAAGTTCCAGCAACATCAAAAAACAAACAAACCACTAGCTGTGGCACTGCAATATCCATTACAAAACACAGCTTATAAAGATAGCCCTTGGCTTACAATCAGTTGTTTAATGATAGTTCAAAGTTACAGGGCCTTGGAAATGGATTGTAATGTACTTCCAGCCATTTGTAAAACATCACTTTGAGCCCCTTGGCAACTGGCTGGCATTTACGACTGTTTGCAGCATCCTGCAGTCAATCATGAGGGGTGACTTTTTTTGCCAGTATTTGGCAAAAAAACACACCCATATCGGAAATGGATTTGCTTAGGACCCGCATAATTCAGACTTACAACTGTGTGATTCGCTTAACAACTACTGTAAAAACAATTTTAAAAAAAATCAAGTTCAGTCACATGGGTGCCTTGACTTACGACTCCAGCTACTTCCAATCAAAATTCTGGTCTCAACTGAGGATATTAAGTAAAGAACAGCATTCAAACATCTCCTCTGTAACAAAAGATATTGAGAGTATTTCAACAGCAGAGCTATGCTATTAGGCCCCATTTCTCTTAACTGCAGCCCATAAATTCTGCCCATTCATTTCAGATACATTACTGCTGTTTTTCCTGTATTGGCAACACAAAATATAACTTGCAGCAAAATGTAAAAGTACTCAATACAGACTATTTTCTGTTTGCAACTTTTTGAGACACCAAGTCATTGGGGAAGCCAGATTCACTTAACAATCTTGTTACTAACTTGACAACTGTGGTGATTCACTTAACGACTGTGGCACAAAAGGGAAAAATTCACTTAACAGGTGTCTTGCTTTACAACAGAAATTTTGAGCTCCATTGTGGAGGTGGTTGATTAAGGAGCAACAGATCTCACCTCCCTGCACTCCACTCCCATCCTCCTCAAATTTGGTTTACCTGTTGTGGCCCAACAGCAGCTGGCTGAGCTGTTGATGGAATCTGACAGTGATGAACACTATGGGACTGCCCTGGAGGCTGAGGAAGACTCTGGGAGGGTGTTCGGAGTCAGAGCGAGGACTAGAGAGGCCTGTTGGCCACCAGTTGGCTTATGAGTCAGGGAGCAGTGAGGAAGAACAGAGGGAGACTGTCCCTAACGTGCGTATGCATAGGGCTGCAAGGAGGAGGGAGCAGCTTCGGAAGCAGGGTCAGAGAAGAAAATAGAATACAGGTGGCTAATGATTGGCCCCTCCTGGAGAGCTTATAGGAGGAGTGAAGGGAGGGGAACTTTGCAGGAAACAACCGTTTGGTAATGCAGCCATGTGAGAAAGGATTTGGATAGCTCTGTGAGTTTTTGTATTCAGAACTGGTATTCACTGAGATAACTTTCTGGGCTCCCAGCCAAGGGGTTGCTTATCTCCCCCATTAGTTGTGGCAGACAGCCAGGTCTGCTTCCATGTATTTGAGAGGCCTGGGACAGAACATGTAGCACTAAGGAGAAATGATTGATCAGTGGAAGGACTTGCCTCCAGAAGTTGAGGGTACTTCATCACTGGAACTTGTTTTAAGAACAGATTGTCTATCTGAAATGGATAGGATTTCTTACCTGAGCAGAGGGCTGGACTAGAGGATCTCCAAGGTCCCTTCCAACTCTGTTATGCTGTTCTGTTCTCAATGGCACAGAGCTGATTTTGCTTTCTGTTCTTCCATCTATCCAGCAACATTCAGCCTAGAATCTAGAATCTTCTGATAGATGATTGATAACCAGGGAAAAGAAGCTGCACTGCTGTTGTTTGAGATCTGAGCTGAGAGTCCTTGCTTCCTTGTGCTCCATCTGTAAAATTTATAAATAAATGTTCACCTTTACTACAAGCCAGTTCATTCTGGGTTTTTTTTTAAAGTACTTCTACTACTTGGAGAATTTGAGAGGTTTACATTAAATTTGGGGTTCATTGCACGCCATAGATCCTAATCTGTATCTAAACATACTGATTACCATATGGGAAACATTATCAAATAGCTAAAGCTCTGTACAATAATTCAGAGATGCTAAAATAATATTTTAAACACCTACAGGCAATTCTCTCAGATCTTAACTGCAATCTGGGTTACCCAATTTTGCAGGCTGCTTCTTACTACAGATTCTTTAGAATAAAATAGAATCTTGTCTCTATGGCAAATGGCTTCCTGTGTATACCTCTTAACATTTATTAATCATTGAGAGTTGTTGTTGCTGTTGTTTTTCTCCCAAACCTTTGTCTTTATGTCTGTGTGTGCAGCAACTCTACCGGCTAAATCTGTCATCTCTTGTTTGAAGCCAAGAAGTTGGAGAACTCCTCCACAGAACATAGTTAAATCCAGGGGTTAACCTTGGAGATGTATTCTGTGTGTGTTTGGATGCATTCTGTGTTTCTGTGCTTTGCGTGATTGTGCCGATGGAGGCTCATTCCATTTCACTGCACACATGTTGCGCATTGACAATAAAGGTTTGAATTGAATTGAATATGTGCACTCAGATATCGGTTAAAAATTCACTGGTGGCCCCAAATCCTGATAACTACACATCTTGTCTTGTGAGACGAATCTTCTTCTTGGAAGTTCCACAATAAGCATCAAACTATATAAAGTGAGACAAAAATCAGATAATGGTAGTTCTATTCTTGACATAGAATTGCAAACAGAACACACTAAGAAGTTGCTTAGACCTTAATCAGGGCATGACAAGTTTCATTTTAAGCTGTGCCCCATTTATAAATAACCAACTTTAGAGATCTCTTCACACCTTACCATCAAAGGGAGGGAGAATTTGTGTGTTATTAACAATAAAGTAAATTATGCACCAGGGTAGGCCTTTTATTATGCATTCTACTTTGTTAGTTCTATTTTTAATGAAATCTGGGTCAGCAACTTTTAATAATTTTTAACTTGACTTGATTTTGTTGAAACAAAGGCTGTGTTGTAAAGTCTTGGGCTGCCTTTGAAGCGGTTCGCTCCAGCTGTCTTAATTCAGAATAATTATTCATTAATGTTCTTCAATTCTTATAATACTCAGATTATTATTTTTTTGTTTTAAGTTAAATTAGTGAGCTTATTATCGGCATGTGTGTGTGTATTTTGTGAAGCTGGTCGCCTTCTGCCCTTTTTAAGTAGTAACACTAATGATAACAAAAGACTTGCACAATGTGTTTGGAATCATGGAAGTTATTTTCACTGCAGGCATAGTGTATAGCTATGATTTAAAAAGTTATGAGAGCTGAAGTCTGTTGGATACCAGGATTTGAAAATACCAGGATACCAGGTATTGCTCTTCTCTGCTGACAATTTGGCAATACACCTTTTTTTTTCTCCTTTCTTTTTACAACCCTGTAATCCCTTTTATCAGGGTGGAGTCGAAGCGACTAAATGGAGCTGAGCATTTACTGGCCAGATGCCCTTCCTGACACCTATGCAGAGTTCACAGCAAATATTTTCTCTTTGCTTCCTGAGAGAAAAACAGCTGTCGCTGCCTAGAATTGTGAGGTGAGTATCTGCACTCTAGGCCACCTACTTACTGTGTAAACAAGAAGGTAGCAAACAGGTTGTACAATGTCTCTCAGTGCATGTTAGAGGCCAGCTATCACTAACCTGGCTGAATGCTGATTGGAGACTACATTAAAAGTTGCTTTATTAGATCTCAGCACTTATTTAAATGAACATCTGAAAAGGGATATCAAATTGAGTTCCTAGATAAACCTTTTCATTGCATATTAAATTGGGCATATGCAGAGAATGGCTTTCCCTATTATAGCCTTCTAAGGCATTTTATTTAACACAACATTAGTCCTATCTATGACTTCCCTTAATAAACTGATTACTTTTAGCATTAAGAGAAAATAAAGATAATTTCCCTTTCATTTGTACAGCTTGGTTTCCTTCATGCTTAGAAAAATGCCTTATTTGGGGCAATCCAATTCTCTCATAGAAACATTTAAGAGCAGAAGCTGGTTTCAGATTGTGTTAAAACATTGCCACCTTTCCTGTCACAATAGAAAAGGCCCTGTAGCAAATACAGCAGATGCCGTGGTCGCAGATTATCAAATGAAATCTTCATTAGGACCAAAAGGACAATAATAGGCCATGAGGTGAAAAAGGAGAAGATCTCAAGGTTCTAGTCTATTGTATCTGTATTTTTTTTTCTGTAGCTGCTAGAGTCAGCATTGAACCCAATTTTCAAAAATCAGAACCATTGTTTCCTACCAGTTTGGAACAGGAAATACTTAGTGGGATCAGGAGAGTTAAGGGAAGAAATGGGGGCCCATTACAAGAGAGATGCTTGAATCCAAAAGACAGGAAAACCTGAGAAAGAGGTCCAGAGTAAACCTACCTTAATTATTCTAGATATGAGTTGGTGCAAGAGAATTGTTTTGGTAGTCTTCCAAGACTCTGTTACAGCACCCAGCTAGCAAGAAAAATATTTCCAGAAATCTGGAAAGTGCTTGATATAAAAAGGCTTAAACTACGTTGAATTAAGAAATGCACACTGTGCTAATAAACACAGAGAAACAGAGAGAGACAGAGAGAGGGAG
>JAEANM010017085.1:0-12120 GCA_017656035.1 Myanophis thanlyinensis
TGCAATAGCGGCGGCCGGTGGAGGAATCCTCCTCGCATGGAGCTGCTGTCGGAGCCGCGGCAAAGCTCCAAAAGAGCAGCATGCGGCTCCGGAGCCACGGGTTGCCGACCCCCTCCTTAAACCCAAAATATTTCTTTTGTCCTGGGAATACATTGCAACTGATTAAAGGATGTACAGAGAGTTACTATGTTTTTGCCCAGAGTCACAGTCACATCAATGTATCTATTTGTCACAAAGAATATTCAAAGTATGTTCAGCGGTGCTCATTGCATTGCTCATTAAGTCACCACTCATGTTAAAACTTTGTAAGATGTAAAAATAGCCCCAAAGCAGTTCCAAACTGTAATCTTTTTATTCTCTCGTCCCTCCAGCACAGTCTGCAGCTTGCCATGCTAAGGCCATTTTAAAACTGAGCAAGTTTAATATCTTTTCCATCTAAGAATGATAGAAACAAGAAAGTCATATGACACATCTAGAAAATTAACCTCTGCAGAAAAGAGATTTGGAAGCCACTGATTGGTGCCCTGACCTTAAGAGGTCATGGAGAAGATTACTAATTTTTTATTAGATTTTTTAAATCCTTCCCTTATTATTTTTTATAATTAACTTAAGGCGGTGAACATACTGAATACAGGTAGTCCTTGACTTATGACCATCATTGAGTCCAAAATTTCTGTTGCTAAGCGCAATATTTGTTAAGTGAGTTTTGCTCCATTTTACAACCTTTTTTGCCACAGTTGTTAAGTGAATCACTGCAGTTGTTAAGTAACAAGGTTGTTAAGTGAATCAGGCTTCCCCATTGATTTTGCTTGTCCGAAGTTTTCAAAAGATGATTATGTGACCCCAGGACAATGCAACCGTCATAAATATGATCCAGTTATCAAGCATCTGAACTTTGATCAAGTGATCATGGGGATGCTGCAATGGTTATGAAAAATGGTCTTAAGTCATTTTTTCCCCCAGCACTATTGTAGCTTCAAATGGACACAAAACAAACTTGTTAAGTTGAGGACTATCTGTACTCCTTCCTCCTCCTGTTTTCCCCATAACAAGAACCCTGTGGGGTGGATTGAGCTGAAAGAGGGTATTGTGGCCTGCCAGCTGCCAGTGGAGCTGTTGGCAGATTCGGACAGTGAGGAGGCTGGGAAGGAACTTGGGCCAGTCCTGAAGTCTTGGGAAGGCTCTGATGAGTACTCTGCAATGGGGCCAGGGCCCTTCAACATTTGTCAGTTGCCTTTGCAGTCAGAGATCAGTAGGGAAGAAAGCTGGAGCCTGTTCCAGATGCATGTATGCACAGAGCTGTCAAGAGAAGGGAACAACTAAGGAGCAGAAGTCGACTTGGAAGTAAAGGCACAAGTGGATGCTGAATGGCCCCTCCCATAGGGAATAAATAGGAACAAAAGGGGATGGTGTTTGTAGAAGACAATTAGTTCACTTATTATTGTGAAGATTTGCTTATCTGAGTTCATGGCTCACAGAGACTCCTTGCAAGGTATTTCATTTTACAGTGTTGCGGCTGGAAGCTCTCGGCCTGGCAACTATCCAAGGATTGATAATGTTTGTTTTTGCAATAAAACTTTGAAAGGTTTATTGCTGGGACTTTTCTGGATGTGAATGATAGGAATTCACATTAACCAAATAAAAAGGGTTGTTTTTTGGGGGGACAAGGAGTCTGTTTTGTGATTCTGTTAAGCCTGGGTCAGAACAGAGAGTGACTGGCCCAAAGTCTTTCATGCCTAAGGGAAGAGTAGAACTCACAGTCACCTGGTTTCTAGGCCAGCATCTTAACTACTAGGATGTCAAAATGGCAGCCCACAGACCGGATGCATCATGCGCAGCCCATGCTCTGCAAATGGGGAAAACATCGCAAAACATCACATGACGGCAACGTGGCGTGGCAAGTTTGACACCCATGCGTCAAGCTCCTTTGCAAATATTTGGTTTCTTGAGACTGACAAAATTTGAGCTAGTGCTTTATTGGTGATGCATTTTTCATCAAAGCTATTCAAAAACAGCTCCTTTGCAGGTTTACCAAAGTGATGTAGTGCAGATTGCTCTCTTATTTGCAAAAGCACCTGGCCTGTTGGCAGGCATGAGGATGGACATGTGGTGTGTCTTTCCCTCCCCCCACTTTCTTTTTGTGGCATTTCTTCACACTGATCAGACATGAATCTATTATTTCAACCATTCTTGGAATGGCTTGCTATCAAAGTGTGATGTTATTCTCTCTCAGTTTTTCCTAGGATTAAAGCATTAAAGCACAGTGCAACTCAAAGGCCACTTACTAATTGGAATGAGGGATCTTCAGTGCAATTAAATACTGCAGTGCCTCAAACAGGAGCAGCATTACCAGTTATAATTAGCTGTGTTTGCCAAAATAAAGACAAAGAGTAAAGACAGAATGAGGTCATTCACTTGAGGGGTCAGCATAACAACCCAAGATGTATTTTGTAATGATCATTATGGACGATTGAAAAATCAGTTACACTCAGTTACTGCAGAAGGTTGCCCTATTGTTTGGATTCTTAATCATTACTTATGAACATTGAACAAAACCATTTCGTTTTTATTAAAAACGCCCTACATGTTACAGTAGAGCTTGATTGGTCCTTATCGTGGTTTGGTCAGAAATGCTATTTTAAAGTACTATTGGTTGTCAGCTTAATTGGATCAAACCTATGGCTAGAATTAGGTGAGAGATGACCAGAAAATTCCAGGGAGGTTGTTAGGATTGAGGAGTTAAACAAAAATCGAGAATCCGAAGGCAAATGACTTCTTAATAATGCTGCCCTCCACTCCTATGCGCATGCAGCTTATGCCTATTTTGAGTAGAGTTTAACTGAAGGAAGATACTGTACTACAAGTCACCAAATGTTTTGCGATGTCCAGGTTTTCCTGTTTTCCTTTTTAAATTTCCAAACAGTGGTCACACTGCCTTTTAAATAATTAGCAATAAACAACTTTCCCAATCCAAGGTTAAAAGAAGTCTAATTTCAAAGTTTTGCAAAAAAATACTTTGCAGAATATAACTTGTGTTGATTAAGCAAGTTATGGCCCCTCTCAAATATTTCTGGACCACACATTGAACACTGCACCAGGGAAGCAATTCAGTCTGAAGGATTTCAAATTTAAGAAATGCCCAAATCCATTACTGATAGACAGTTGCTCTGCGCTTGGTTCTTCGAATTCCTTTTCATTGTGGAGTGTTACTTTTTGGCCAATGAGTCCATAGGCTGAGATTGACATGTCTCTCAATATTTTTTGTGGTGCTTGTAAAGTGATGCTTCTTATATATTTTTGACTAACAATAATACCTTGGTACTGAATAAAGTTTGTGTGAAGGTGAAAAATGTGAGAATATACACTGTAACCTGAAAGATTTAAGATATTTTTTGGGTTTTGTTTGGGGAATTAAACATTAGCTCTAGACTGCAGTTACTGATTGATGCTAATTCAAAAATTTGCATAGACCAAGTTTGGCTATCTCTGGTTGACAAAGGGCAAGGTTAATGTTGATATTTTATCCTGTCTGATTTGTGAAAATTAGATTTATTCTTTTTCCTGATTATCTACTTGATACATTTGACCTCAGTTTTTGACAGTCAAGGTGATTTCTTTCAGGTTTCAGATAGAAAATGCTAAGCAGTATGTCAACAAAAGGGCCATTTACCATCTCATCACTCGTCTGGAAAATTGAATACTGTTTCCATTCTCTTCTACATGTTTTATTCTTCACCTCAGTAATTGGATATTAATAAATAGGCCACCATAATAGTCATATATAAAACCTCAACTTAAGAGACTAATGGAGTGTCCATTAAAGCAGGATGTCCGTTAAATCCAAAAATACTTTTATTCATGCATAAAATTCTACATAGGATTTAATGCACAAACAGAAACATACTGTACAGAATATGGATATGTATTTGTCCATTGAGTTCACTCAATCAAGATCTGTTAAATCTGTATTTCTGTATACTGTATTTTCTTGGATATCATTGTATTTTTTAAATTATTTTGTTTTAGAAGATTACAAAAACTGTATTAGCATATACACAATTAAATTAAATCCTAAGTTCCTTTAAGTCCCTGACTTGGACATAATCAGCTACTAACTTTTTTATTTCCCCAATTTGAGAATGCTTTCATGAAAAAAAAAGTACAAAAGTATAAAAGTATATTTATAAAGTCGTGCCTCTAGAATTGTGATATATTTACAGTAAATGTCATAGAAGTGTGTAAAAGACATCCATTATAAGGAGATACAAAATTATCATAGGAATGTATGTAAGTTTTGACGTATTCTTCAACAAACTCAGAAAAGAGATGTTTGCTGGAGGAACCCTGAGATGACTTAAATCTGCTTTTCTCATGTTTTGCCCTTCTTTTTTTTTTCATTGGAAACAACTTGTAAATTGGAAAAAGGATACATCAAGGAGAGGAAGGACAATGGAAAAATGTAAGCAAACCTGAAGATTTTCTCCAAACTACTGTATTTTTCAGCGTATAAGACACACCTGAGTATAAGACACACCTAGATTTAGAATAGGAAAACTACAAAAAAATGTTTTGAGCGTCCACATGCTCCATTTTCGTGTCTGTTTTTGACCTGTTTTGGGCTCATTTTGGAGGCTTTTTTCAGCCCATTTTGGGGCTTTTGGCTCATTTTTTAGTTCTTTTTGGCCTGTTTTTGAAGCTTGTTTCAGCTTGTTTTTCAGGCTTTTTTGGCTAATTTGAGGCATTTTGGCCTATCTCCGGGGCTTGTTTTGGTCTATTTTTTCCAAAAAAAGCCCCCAAAACAACCTGAAAAAGTTCTGAAAATGGGCCAAAAAAGCCTTGAAAACGGGTCCCCAAAGCCTCAAAAACAGGCCAAAAAATGCCTTGAAAACAAGCTGAAAAAAGCCCTGGAAACAGGCTGGAAAAAGGCATGAAAATGAGGTGTGCAGAGCCCCCAAAATGGCCGGTAGATGGACAGAGCTTTGGAAACATCTGCTGTATAAGACACACAGACATTTTCACCCACTTTTGTGGGGAGGAGTACGTCTTATATGCCCCAAAATATGGTATATATAATTAACAAGCATTATGGGGAAATGAGCAAAGATTTGTACTTAGTTCTTAGGAAAGTTGAAAAAGTAACCTAATTCTGAATTATTTCAAGAGCACAGATCTCATTGGGGTGAGAATTATACACTGCATATTTTTACAGGAAAAGTCCAATTAACATCTGCTATGTCTACAAAGAATACTTACTACTCCCTCATCTACCCCATGGAATATTTATAGCTGATCTCACTTCTATTGTCTATTGAAGAGGAAATTCTGTGTATCATAAGATAGAAACAGTTTTGACTTAAACAGCTGGAGTTTACATTTCCACACTGGGAGGTCTTTAAAACATTTGTTTGTTACTACTTCTCAGAAAACTTCGGGAAAGCCCCAAATGCAACCCAACACTATTCTGTATTTCATATGAAACAGATGACATGCCAGCAAGCTCCCTATTACACCTGTACAGATTCAAAACCAGAAATGCTCTGAAACACCTGGGATACCCGTCTGCAACTCCAAAACCCCAAAACTTCTTTACAAGCATCAGACGGTCGGTAGAAGATGGGTGGGGGAACAGGTAAGTAGCAAAGTAGTCAAATTAGTATTGTGACCACATATTGCAAGCTACATCCCGATATGCACTGTGTCGTCATATGAACAGGTAGTCCTCAACTTACAACAGTTTATTTATTGTTGTTGTTAGTTGTGAAGTCATGTCTGACCAATTGGGACCCCATGGACAATGTTCCTCCAGGTCTTTCTGTCCTCTACCATCCCCTGGTGTCCGTTTAAGCTCACGCCGACTGCTTCAGTGACTCCATGCAGCCAGCTCATTCTCTGCCGTGCCCTTCTTCTTTTGCCCTCAGTTGTTCCCACATTAGGCTCTTCTCCAGTGAGTCCTTCCTTCTCATTGGGTGGCCAAAACATTTGAGTTTCATCTTCAGGATCTGACCTTCTAAAGAGCAGTCAGGGTTGATCTCCTCTAGGACTGACAGGTTTGATCGCCTTGCAGTCCCAAGGGACTCACAGGAGTCTTCTCCAGCACCATGGTTCAAAGGCCTCAATTCTTTGGCACTCAGCCTTCCTTAGGGTCCAACTTTCACAGCCATACATTGCAACTGGGAAAACCATAGCCTTGACTATATGCACTTTTGTTGGCAGGGTGATGTCTCTGCTTTTTAGTGTGCTGTCTATCTTTGCCATGGCTTTCCTCCCCAGTAGCAAGCATTTCTTGTCTATAGTCCCCACCTGTGGTGATCTTGGAGCCCAGGAAAAGTTCATTTAGTGATCTTCAAAGTTACAACAGCACTGAAAAAAGTGACTTATGACTGTTTTTCACAGTTATGACCCTTGCAGCATCTCCATGGTCACATAATCAAAATTCAGATGCTTAACAACTGATTCATACTTATGATTGTTGCAGAGTCCCAGGGTTATGTGATTCGCAACCTTTTGACAAGCAAAATCAATGGGGAAGCCAGATTCACTTAACAACTGGGTTACTAACTTATCAACTGCTGTGATTCACTTAACAACTGTGGCAAGAAATGTAGTCAAATGAGGCAAAATTCCCTTAACAAATTTTCACTTAACAACATAAATGTTGGGCTCAATTGTGGTTGTAAGTTGAGGACTACCTGTATATGAAAGGAAAAGTGATAGTGTAAGATATTGCAACTCAGTTTTGGCACCATGTTGAAAGAAAGGACTCTAAAAACATCCCAGTGTATTCCAAGCAATCTTGTTTTGAAAATCAGAAACATTTTCCCTTCTCCTTTTATTATTTTCCTAGCTATTTCCCCCAAAATAGCATTTTTGTAAAACCTCAGTTGCCATAATATTTATTTATGTATCACATTTCTACATTATGGTTCACAAAGGTTTACAATGTAAGCAAAAAGAAGAAGAAACAACAATACATAATCAAAAACCTAAACATGAACAGGTTAATGGAAATTGTAAATAAAACATGCTATGTTAATATTATTATTTATTGAATTTATATTGCTGCCTATTCGCCCATGGTGACTCAAGTCGGCTTATAGAATACAAAACCACATTTAAAACAATAAAACAAAAAGAAACAAATAAATTAATATAGTACAATATAACAAGATCATGCCCCACCTCCCACCCTCCTGGCCCAGTGAGAGCAGATCAAACAAGTCATTTAATGGGGTCCATCCTGCTTTGGGTTCCCCAGGCCCACTGGCAGAACCGCATCTTTAGCATCTTCCAGAAGAATATTAGAGTGGGGGCTGTTCTAATCTCTGAGGGAATGATGTTTCAGAGAGAGGGAGCCACCATGGATAAGGCCCTTCTTCTGGGTCCCACCAGGTATATCTCTGATGGGTTGGGTAGATGTGACTGGCAAGAGACAGTCCCTCAGATAACCTGGTCCCAAGCCATGAAGGTCTTTAAAGGTGACAACCAGCACCTTGAATTGCACCCAGAAGCAAATTGGCTACCAATGCCGTTCCTGCAGGAAAGGTGATACATGTGCACTCCAGGGTCTGCACAAAACCATGCGGTCCACTGCATTTTGCACCAACTGGAACTTCTGGATGCTCTTCAAGGGTAGCTCCATGTAGAAAGCATTGCAATAGTCAAGACAGAAAGGGCATGAGTGACTGAGAGTAGGGCCTGTTGGTCCAGGAAAGGGTGTAACAAGTGCACAACCCACAGTTGTGCAAAGGCCCTCCTGGCTACAACTGCCACCTGCTCTTAGAGCAGGAATTGAAAGTCCAGGAGAACCCCTAGGTTATGCACAGGGTCTGTTTGGGGTAGTGCCATCCCATCCAAGATCAAAAGTAGCAAAACCTCCCACTCCCATCCCCCAAAGTTACTCTAGGAGAATACCATGGTCAGTGGTATTGAAAGCCACCAAGAAGTCAAGTAGAGCAAGGATGGATGCACTATCCCCATCCTGCTCCCACCAGAGAGCGTGACCAAGGCTGTTTCTGTCCCAAATTCAGTCAGGTCTGAATTCTGACTGGTAGAGGTTGAGATAATCCATTTCATCCAGAAACCCGTGGAGCTGCCACATTACCGCCTTCTCAACAACCTTCCCCAAAAAGGGAAGATTGGAGACAGGTCAGAAACTATCCAACCAGGTGGAGTCCAGCGATGGCTTCTTAAGAAGAGAGTGGACCACAGCCTCATGAAAGTGCTGAGACACTGCCCCCTCCTGTAGAGAAGCATTAATCACTTCCAGAGCCCACATGCCTGTCACCTCCTGGAAAGCTTTCACAAACCAGGAGGGACATGTGTCTAAAACACAGGTGCTTGTGTGCATACTCCCCAGGACCCTGTCTACTTCCTTGGGAGCAACAGGGTCAAACTGTTCTTAGATAACAGGGCAAGAACCTGCCTCAGGGGCTTCCACCGGACTAGCAACCATGCCGGCATCTAACTGGGAATGAAGTCGAGCGATTTTGTCTACAAGAAAATCTACAAATTCATCAGCGCCCCCCTTCAGGTGGGCCTCAATCTCCTCCTTCCCCAGGCGGAGGAAGGCTCACCTTAAAGAGGGTCACTAGGCAATTATCTATCTGCAGACACAATAAGTGTGGAGAAGTATATACACTTCACCGCACAAATATGTTAATGTTGTCCACCAGCCTCTACAGAAAACCAGGTTCTCGTGACAGGTCTTTCATGCTGGTAAATGTGGAAATGACCACCAGCAAGGTGGACAGACTTTATTTTAATAGCAGTGGGTGCATAATTGGAAACCTGAAAAATCCAACTGAAAGCAGATCATGTTTAATGTTTAAACTGCACAGTTTATCTGTGTAGTTGCTAGGAGTCAATACTAGTTTGATAGCATGTAATCATCATAAGCAATTCTCCAAAAGGCTTCATTTTCACCTGCTTCTGGAACTCAACCCAGAAGGATACTAATCTGATTTCATTTTGGAAACTGTCCACAACCCATAGCTGAAAAATAGTTCCTGCATACTTCTCCCCTCCCCTCCCTCATCTTAATCTAACTGGGGAACCATACTATGATGACCATGCTGGGCTGATCTTTCTTCTTCCAACATCAGCAGAAAATGTCTCTGAGGAAGAAGCAGACTACAGAGCCTCCAATCTCAACCCTCACAGATGTCCAGGAGAATATCATGATCAATAGTGTTGAAGGTTGCCTAGAGGACTAAATGGATGAAAGACATGCTACTCTTACTCGTTGTCCCAACAAAGGATCATCTTCAAGATTAAGTATTTATTGCCACTAGGGATTTGGGACATTAATTCTTAACATATATATACTCTGAAAGGTTCTCTATAATGTTAGGAAGCTTTGAAAATTGTAGTTGACTGAGGTTATGATTGCAGTTGAAGCAACCACTCCAAACCACAGCATATTATAATATGGGAACAACAAGAAATAAAGGAATAAATTTAAGAATATCTGTGTTGCCCGTAACTATATTTGTGTGAATGGTCATTTTTTCTTTTGCTTGCCTTTCAACATTCCTCCTTCCCTTTCCTTGCTTTTCTTCATTTACTGGATGAATTATATTTCGTTATCAGGACTACATCATCTGATGAAATAGATTGTGATCTCAAAAAAAAATAAAAAATGGCAATGATAATTGACTGGCCTTTAACATCCCAGTAGCCTCTTAGTTCTTTTTGCCTCAAAAAACTCGCTCTGCTATTTCTCTGGAAATTGTACTGGTTGCTATTTTTATGCTCTAATTTTTATAACGTGGTGTTGTGAATAGTACTGACCTTTTTGTGGCATGGAAGGTGGACTGAAAAAATAATTAAATTTTATGTTTAAATATAACACGTCAATGCACTTAGATAAAACCTGTCAGCTTTGCTGTTGGATGCAGGTGTGTACATCAATTTGTTGAGATGATCATGATTTGCACCAAAGGTTTCTTTGCCCCTATATATGTAATCAGTTGAATTACTACAGGAGGCATGATATTTTCTGGAAATGCTTATTCCCCCCACAAACACACACACTTAGGTAATGCTCCATTTAATCTCTGTAAAGCCACACAGTTACAAAAGAACCAAGGTGCCAGACAGGGCTTCCTGAAACCAAATAAGGCCTAAATCTAAGGATATGATTCATCCAGCTACCTCATCCCACACACACTTGCACTTGGATACCAGACATAAATAAAATACTTCTGTTGTAAGTCAGTTTCCCCACTCCACCATTATTGGAAAATCAGATTTTTCAAGTATTCAAGTAAGATTCCCCCCTCCCCTGGGAAATGTGATTAATGCTCATATTACTTGGCTTTTGGTGTGAAATGTTATTGCGATAATGTTATTAGAAAGTTCCTATCCACATCACTTGGGGAATAATCTTCTGTCGCCATTGTCACCTTCGTCACTCCTCAAGGACATTTGGTGTATTGCACCTTATTTTTATTCTTTGTTTCTGTGTAGTATTGACGCCGATATCCTGATTTTCTCCCCCTTTGCTTTCAGTGGGAGAGGAAAGAAAAAGAAGGAATACTTCTGGGTTTTGGATTTGTGAAAATCTTCTGGTGACCCTAATATATGTACTGTATACTGGGATATGTCAGCACATTGCAAGTTCCTTCAGGTTGGTGGGATGCAGGCCACCGTAGATCAGCATGCAAAATTTGAAATCCTGTCATTCTTAGAATAGCTAACAGGTAAAACTGGGCTATGCTTTTCCTTGTGGCATACTAGCTAAAACCATGTTGTAACCAGTCATGGGATTCAGCTGGTTCGCACCAGTACGGTCAAAATTGTTGTTAAATTATGCCCCCCTCCACTATCAAAGTAGATCCTTGTGCTGCGCTGTGCTGAAATGGAGAAATGAGCAACGGACGACTGGCTTGAGGGGAGGTGAAGGCTGCTTTCCTTCTTTCTTCTCCCTGCTCCTCCTCTTTCCCTTGCGCTGGCTACTCCATTGCTTGTTTCTTCATTGCAGTGCAGCACAGTGCCCAGTGCCCTTTGATAGTGTGGGGTGGTAATTTTACAACCGGTTTGCCCAGTTTGTGGGAGGATCATCCTGCATGTGTTGCGGAGCTGGAGGATGGGGATGGGCCATGCCTCCCACAACAGCCAACCTGACCCTGGGTGAACTGCTTGTTAAATTATTTGAATCCCACCACTGCTTGTAACTGATCAATACTTTCCTAACTGCTATGTGGAAATGCCGCAAATAGCATGTGTACAACTAAAACTAGTGATTTTTTTCCCCCTACATCTCTTCCATCTTACCAAAAGTGTTATAGAAAAGAGTCAATTGACCAAAGCCACGAAAGACAATTGAAATTAATTTCTGTGAGCTCATCTAACAACAGACACACTGAAGATGAAAATATTAAATAGAAGACAAATAGATGTTAAAGGTGTGAATTAATGTGCAAATTTAAAAAAGAAAATGAAGAACACATCAACGTATTTTCTGTTGTTGAACTTGAAAGAAAGAATGCAACAGGCTTGAATGAAAGTGGTTCAGTATTTTGGAGCTATTGAATACAAATATGGAAACAGAACTGTACATTAAATTTTACAGATTAATTTTTTATATCAGAAAATATGAATTGATGCCATTCAGGGCATCGTGGATGCAATTTGAAAGTAGAAATTCATAGATGAGTGATAATTGGAGATTATACTCCAGGAACTATAATAATGGAAGAATCAGGGGCAAGTTTTGGAAGATGTTATGTAGCATTTAGAATGAATTAAAAACTATTCTGATGGGTGACATATGGGAACAAGATGCAAGAGTTCAGAAAAAGTGATGGGGTTTTCCTTCCTTTGAGCTGAATGTCTGTAAAGATTTTCTATCATGGTTGTCCCAAAAGTGCTTTTTCAAAAGGCAACTGGAGTTTGTTTTTCCTTGAAGACTTTTCATCGAAGAAGCTTCCTCAGTTCTGAGGAGGATGGAAGTATTGACAGCAAGGAACATCAATCCCTCCATCCTCCACCATTCAGTCAGAACTAAAGAGGCTTTTAGGGATGAGAAGCAAAACATCTTCAAGGCGAAACAAAGTCCAGCTGCCTTTTGAAAAAGCACCTTTGGGATTCCTTTCAGCTAGTATTTCTGCATATGCAGAT
>JAEANM010017086.1:0-13067 GCA_017656035.1 Myanophis thanlyinensis
TGGGCTGTCCCATAACCCCACTGGAGGAAATAGCCAGATCCCGCTGTCTCAACAGAGTGAGAAAAATCCTCAGAGATAACTTTTATGTGGGACAGGACTTCTTCATACTTCTACCATTGGGCAAGCAATACAAAAGCATAATCAGCCAGACAAATAGGCTGAAAAATAGCTTCTATCCATAGGCCATCCGACTTCTAAATGCCACACAACACTGTGTTTGAATGTATTCTGTGTTTCTGTGCTTTGTATGATTGTACCAATGGAGGCTCATTCAATTTCACTGCATACATGTTGTGCATTGACGATAAAGATTTGAATTTGAATTTTGTATGCTGCCCATCTCACCAAAGGCAACTCATGATTAACTCTTCCTTCTCTTGATGAACACTGTCAAGGAATGAGGGTATCCAGTTTGGGCTACAAAAATCTTTTGGAACTTTTTGAAAATGGGCTGCATTGAAAAAAAAGTTATTGAAAAAAGAAGCTATCATTTTTACTACTCTGCTTGAAATTAAAGAGCTAAATCGGGTTTCTTTGTTTACGTTTTTGGTCACAATTTGTTATTAAACCTCACAGCATTTTGTGGGGTGGAAATTGAACCTTCAACCATCTATGATAAACAGGAGATTGCTAAAGAAGCAAACTCACCCTGTAAGACAGGGTGGCAACTATGGCCCCTTTGCAACCTGTGGACTTCAACTCCCAGAACATGGCAGGCTAAGGAATTCTGGGAGTTGAAGTCCACAAGTCTTAAAGGGCCATACCTGTCAACCTCTGTTGTAAGATGATATTTATTGTGAATGTGCGTTGTTATGCTTTACATGCTGCAAATGGATGGCTTACCATAACATAACATACTCAGCTAAAATCAAAGACATGCCTTGAGAAATCAATCCTTAATTGTGGACTCTGGAAAAATGCTTGTGGATCCTATTAATACTGATCTGCTTAGAACTGAGATAAGCTTTTTTCCATAGTGTGCTTTAGAATGGCCTGAAGCACATAAACACATATTATGTATTTTTTGTTAATTGTTTCATACATGGACTATTGTGTGTCTGTTTGATTGTGCATCAGCATTTTTATATTGGCTAATTAACTGTAGCTGTGCTGGTGCTATGTTCTTGTTACAGCTTTGTCAGTTCTTCAATTTATAGCCCAGCTAGCATTATTATTTTTCCAAAATGGAAAATCACTCCAAAACAGAGGGCCGAGGGAGCTGCAGAACAAGGCTATAGGATATTTTATCATATTTTATATTGATTGTCTTTCCCATCCTAAAAGCTCAACCCAAGTAAAATAAATGATATACACACAGTAATACACTCAAACACCTCTTACAATTCAATTTCTGATCAATTGAATGTCAACATGACAAACACTGAGATTGAATAAAACTACCCGTGGCATTTCAAAGCCAACTTAGCATCACACTTCCGAAAGTTTATTCAGAAGCTAGATTTTTAAAAGCCAGTCAAAGTACTCACCAGATCCAATGACCTTTGACTGAACATCATCATCTTGTGACCTACTAATCACAAGGGACTATAGACAGATTATTAAGATCATGTGAAGTGTTAGTACTGCATGGATAAGACCATACTTGGAATACTGTATCCAGTTCTGATCAGCACAAGATAAAAAAGATTTTGAGTGCAGAGGAGAGCAACAAAGATGATTAGGGGACTGGAGGTGAAAGTATACACAAAAGTGTATTTAAGAAGAGATTGTCATATATAAAAATATACAACCTTTGGTTGAACATGGAACTTTAAATATTGAGAATTATCTTGTATAAAAATGATGGAATAAGAGATTAATCTAAAGAATATTAATAATAGATACGAATATATATTAAGACAAATAAAATGATAATTTAGAATACAATGACAAGAGAAGACTATGAAAGAATGGCACAAATTTTTTTTCTTTGGTAACTAGCTGACACACTGTAAGCATAGAATTGGATGATGTTTTTAAGGCATATATGTTTTTATGTTTTGTATGATTTTTGTATGTTTTTAAAAATAAAAATAAAAAATCTTTTTTTTTTTTAAAGACAATGTGAAACAGTTCCTAAAATGACTAATGCTTTCTGGGGTGCATTAGAAGCATTATCACAGACAAATGAAAATTGTAGTCCTCTGTATTTATTAGATTACTTGAAAAGAAATTTGTATCATTTCCAGAAGGATATTAGCAGATTAGGATAACTTCTGAAACAAGCAACAAAAATGATAAAGCTGCTTGAAGATATGCCTATAAAGATGTCAAGTCCCATACAACAAAGACAAGATGAAGGAAACACTACATTTATAGTGAATTAGTGAAGGTGGGATATTTTTCAACTATTTGAAATTTTGCTTTGCTGTATGGGAAAATAATGTAGATCTGGCCTTGGGAATGGGAAAGCAGCAAGAAAACTGGGGAGGAGAATTTCACAAACAATTACTTAGTCCTCAGAAAGAGGAAAGTGACAGAAAAAAATGAAGACAGACTGGAGAGAAACTCTAAAGATTCTCAAGATTCTGGTTTTCTACCTTCTAACAATACAAAGCATTCCAAGAATCCCTGCTCTGCCTGTTTCAAAAGGCTGACACCCAGGTTTCTTACCTCTTAGGATAAGTTGTCATTTATGAGATAAATTAACAACTGGCTCGCCCTGTTTCTTGACTGTTTATGTCTACTATCTCTTCCTTAGCCTCTCTATAATCTCTCCGAAAGGACAAGCTGGAGAAATTTGGAAGGTTCAATCTGGAGAAAAGAAGCCAAGGAGTAACATGATACCACTGAAAAGAAACATAAAAGGGTACCATCCAAAAGGTGGCTGGGAACAATTTTCTATGGGTATAGAAACTAGAATCACAAATGGAGAAAGGAAATTGTAGCTACCTTGATTTTATTTAAGTAAAATATTTATATGTGATAAGATCTCTGTAACAGTCTGTTCATGGAGGTTGTGGGTTCTGGAAATTTTAAGTAGTTGGTTTGGCACTTGTCAAGGATGTTTTAATTAATTTTCCTGCACACTGTATAGTTGAACTAGATGAGCCTTGTGGTCCATTCCAACTCCACAATTCCATGATTCTACAATTCCATTTAATGAGAGAGATCTATTTCAGATGTACTTTATCACAGTTTCTAATCTTTTTAAATTTTAACTATTTACTATGACTATTCCAATCCTCAACTCAAAGAGATACATTGCTGAAATTCTTAGCTTCCATTCCTTTATACAAGTAATTGAAGACTATCTGCTCCACTCTCCTTCGTCTTTCAAGAGCTATTTCTCAATTTGGGAAGGGGACATGCATCCCATCTCTTTTTGAGACATATTGCTTTAGAGCAGGGGTGCCCAATACATCAATCACGATCTACTGGTTGATCACAAAGGTAGGGTGGGTAGATCGCATGGCATACCTTAAGGGAGTTGGAGCCAGGCCTCATACATGGCTTGGCCCATTTCTTCTGCAGTAGGCAAGTCTTTCCTGAAGGCCTCTGTAGCCGATAACAGAGCTCCAGATCAATCTGGAGTTCTGTTATCAGCTGCAGAGGCCTTTAGGAAAGGCTTACCAGCTGCTGAAGAAATGGGCTACACCATGTATGAGGCCTGGCGCCAACTATCTGAAGGTATGCCATGAGAAGCCTTGCTGGCCTAAGTTTTGTATTTTGTTTTGACTTGGTCATTTTATAAGTAGCTCACAAGCCAAAAAAGTGTGGCCACCCCTGCTTTTGAGGTTTTGCCATTCTGTTTTTTTAAAATTGCACATTTCTGCCAATGTATGAATGCCTGATAAATCATAATTTTTCCTTTCTTTTATCTCAAAAGTTGACAATTGTAGACATCAAAGATGCAGACTTTATCAGTTTACCACACCTGACCACACATGCTAAACATTGTTGATAAGATAAGAAAGGATAAAATGCAAGATTATTAAATTATTATTTAGGACCAAGAAGTCCTAAATAATAAAAAGATGTTACTAACAATCAATGAATTGCATCAACTTGTACTTTGTATCCAAAAAGCCATTTAGCTACAAGAATAAATTCTGGCACAAAAAAAGTATATATCTCTGTGTGTGTGAGAGAGAGGGGGGGGGGGAATGTGTATTTGTCATGTTGATTTATTTAGCTGTATCACAAGTTAAGCAAGCATTTATATCTGTCTAGCTGTCTACCTGTATTTTCAATATTCTTACCTCTTACCTAGTGAATAACTTGGCTAACTAATAAATCATGTGATTCCACTTTAAACTTAAGGAATCCAGAGTAAATGTTGAAATCAGAACTCTGTCACTGAAAAATCACATGTAGAACTATATTTATTTAACAGTAATAGATCAGTCTATTGTCTAAGGGCACAAACAGAAGGTAGGCAAAACAGAAGCAAGGTGGAACAGTAACTAAACTAAGTAATTCATCCTACAACTAATTCTATATTAATATGACCTGCTAACCTGGGTCACAGTTGGAGTTAGTGTCATATAAACTCTGTAATCTAGCCAGCAGGGGGATGAGAAAGAGATCATTTTAGTTCAAATCAGAGCCCAGTCACCTTGAACACAGCCTAACGGACTTCACTAAAAAGAAAAAAGTTTTTCTCCCATCATATATTATCTGATAATATCCCAACACAGACATCTGCAAGAAATTTTCCAACATAACAGCTAGGGAATAAAATGCTACAGGTTTATCCTACTGTGCCTTCCAGATGAAGTTCTAAAATAGTCACAGCAAAGAATTAAGACCCAACAGTTACACAACATTACTGTAATCATTACTGTAAAAGAAAGTTAGCATATAAGATGTAGGAGAAAAACTACATAAAACTACATAAGTATACTGCTGCAACATGCATGGTTTTTATTTATAAGATTAAAGTCTAGGCAATAAATCCATGCATCCAGTATTAGATAATGCAAAGCAGCTTCCAGTTTAAAAAAAAATAGAAAGCAACAAGAAGCTAGAGAGAGCTTTTAACCTCTGTTGCAGTCATCTTTAAAGCACTTCATCCCTCATTAGATTGCAAACTTGCATTCATAACTGTGCAAAAAAACCCCAAATCCCATAATCTTTTTCTGTATTCTAATATTGTATCAAAATCTCTCTTACAACTTCCCATACATTAACTTTCCTTGGAAAAGAAACTTCAGTTTTTCTATTTCTCTTCCTTTTGCTGACTGCATTACAGTGTATGTATGATACTAACTCTATATGTGACCCAGTTAAGCAGGTCAAATTAAAATAGAGTTGCACCTTGCTTCTGTTTTACCTACCATTCTATTTGTGTCCTTGGATTTTTGTATCTAAGTTTTTATTTCAAAACATCTTCCATCTGCTTTTCTTTTACACATCTCTTCATTTTTCTGTAATTTTGTTGGATGCTCAATTTTTCAAACCTGAAAAGACTCACTGGAAATATGGAAATCTAGTTGAAGTGTGAGCAGTTAGAGGAGCTGTACATTGGTAATCAGGATGCACACATATCCTGCAAAAACTCTGATCAGAATTTCTCTTAAGATTTCAGAACAATTTCCTTTCCAAGAAATAGTGAGAGAGTAGTTGAAAAAAAAAGTAAGAAATATTTAGTACACCATGAGCTGAAACAGCTGGTAAGGAAATGACGTGGCACTTCATTCACGTGCACATATCCTGAATTTCTTCCAATCGGTGTTACAGACTCTTGTGCTGGTTTTCATCTAAACACTTTCTTGCCTGACTCGGGGTCCTCCAGATCTATTGGGATCACAGATTCAAAAGTCTTATTCAGATACTGTTGTGCTAGATACACAGCTTTACTTCAGAGACAACTGGGTGATAACCAGGGTAAGAAAAACTGTTTTAAATTAACTACGTGCAGCAAATGCTTTCACCATGCCACACAGTATTTATTTAAAGGAAAAAAAGATAGTTATTGTAAGCTACCCAAAATCTCCTGACAGTGAGATGGGCGACATATAAATTTAATAAATTTTCCTGTTCAGGTCTGCAAAATTGGCATTTTTTTTCTCCCCTCTTTAAAAATTGGAAAGGGAAATCGACCCAAAGGTCTAAAGTAAATTAGGTTGCAATCTCTGCCAAGAGATTTTTTTAAAAACTTCAGATAGCTTCTCTTGGTTAAGTGCAATTGTATGCCTGTAAAACTAAAACTCCACAATAGTTGACTTCAACAATAGGCATGAAGCATATTGAAGCATGCTAACTTGTTTTTTGTAATTGAGATTAATAAAAGGATATAGATTGTAAATAGAAAAATATAGAGTCATTGGTTGAACATGGAATTTTAAATACTGAGAATTCTCGCATAAAAATGAAGTAAAAGACTAGTCAAAAGAATATAAATAATAGATGTGCATAACATTAAGATAAATAAAATGATAAATTAAAATATAATTTTATGAGAAGACTACGAAAGGATGGCACACAATTTTTTTGGTAACCAACTGATACACTGCAACCATTGAATTGGATGATATATATATACTATATATTTTAGATGTATGTTTTTTTTATGTGATGTATGTTTTTCTTTATGTTATGTATGTTTTTTTTGTGTATGTGTTTTAAAATAAAAAATCTTTTAAAAACAAACAAACAATAGGCCAGTATCTCTCTCATAATTCAATTGACCTTACAGGGTTGTTATGGGAAAAATAGGAGGAGGAAGGAATATTAGTTATGTTCTCGACCTAGAGTTAAAGGAGAAAATAATTAAAAATGTAAAAGTTAAATTAAAATTAATTATATGGATACTCAAAACTCTCTTATTGTACTAGGGAACAAATGTATCACAAATATAATGTAATTTTCCAATTTTATCAATCTTTCCAAGCCAATTATGCATAAACGTAATGGGGGCAATGATTATATTTGAAAATTTAAGAATATTTCTCCCAAAGGTAGCTGTCATGGGAGGACTTGCCTATTCGAAGACTGAATATCACAGTGACCGAAGCTTTTCAGGAAATGCACTTAAAACAGGAATTAACTAATTCTGACTAATTTTCTCTTCCTACCACACCTATTTTCTGTTGGTCACATTTCTAAGCAAAAGACATAGCAGCAACCATCTATCCAGGAATGCCTGTGGGGCCCTATAAGTCTTTCCTCCAGTTTGAGGAACAGACAGAAAAGTGTGACATCTCATTGCTGGGTTCTATTAAATCCAAGTAACAAAACCAGCAAGTAGTGCTGTCCTTGCAGTTTTAATGGGGGACAAAAAATGAAAACTATAGACTGGATTTTATTTTTTGCTTTTTTCCCTTTCCATGAAGTGTCATCTGCTGGTCAGAAGTCCAACCCAAATCACTCTCTGTGATATGTGATGGAGAAGAATGGAGTGAGTGCAGGAAAATGTTCTGAACAGCAGGTTTAATTTAGCTGTCGAATTGCTCTTTCAAAAGAGTGTTAAACTCACGTTTATCTTTGTATTATGGATCACACATAAGACTTAAGAAGTATATTCTGCCTCTACAGAAGCAACCTGTCCACTTTCTCCTGCAAGCGAAGACAAAATGTCCAGGGAGAAGAAAGCCAACAACAGCAAGGGAAGGGGTATATGTCACAATGCTGTATCCGAGCTTAACAGGTCCCAGCCACAAAATGTGTCAAATCATGTCCACAGAAAAGAAGAAAGTAACATCTTAAGATCAAGTCATTTAAAAATTGCTAATTGTGCTGATTGGGGTAAATAGTTTAGCAATTAGAAACTATCCCCTTAAGGGATTGACTTCTGGGAAATGCAGTTTTATGTCATGAGATCGCATTGGTGTTTCTAATTGGCCAGGGGGCTTTTCAGATTGTAGTCTTTGTCAGGATCTTTCACCCTGAAGGCAGGGGCCATTTCTTAATCTCCAAAGACTGCGTGGAGAGTATTTCTTCTCACCTACAGCAAAGGGAATAGACTTTATATGCCTCAGAAGAATCCCTTCAATAATTGTAAGTGTTGATTGAGAATACCTGAAGATAATAAAGCAAGCTACAATTAACCTTTCTGTTGAATTTAACTATCTGTGATAAGCAGTCTGTGCACTTGAAACAGAACACTAATAATCAAGTCACAGACAAGTTCATGTCATAGTTAGGATATACAGATAAGTTCAATGTAAGGCTGAAGACAATCTTGTAAAAGTTGATGCTTTGCACAAATCAAGATTTCCTTTTGATTTTTTGAAGATAAAAGAATGTAAAAATACTTTATTTCATTTAAAATAAAAATGATTATATTTTAAGCAATTAATCTGGCATCATCATCATCTTCTTTTGACTGTTCCCATTAGGGGTCGCCACAGCGGATCATCAGTTTCCACCTAACTCTATCCTCGGCATCCTCTACTCTTGCCCCAATTAACTTCATGTCCTCTTTTAGCACATCCATATATCTCCTCTTTGGCTTTCCTCTTGACCTCTTGCCTGGCAGCTCTATCTCCATCATCCTTTAAATTTAACCACTCTCCCTCCTCTGCACATATCCAAACCATCTCAATCTGGCCTCTCTGACCTTGTCCCCCAAACAGCCGACCTGAGCTATTCCTCTGATGTGTTCATTCCTAATCCTGTCCATTCTGGTGACTCCTAAAGAGAACCTCAACATACTCATCTCTGCTACCTCCATCTCTGCCTCTTGTCTTTTCCTTACTGCTACAGTCTCTAACCTATACAGCATAGTTGGTCTCACTACTATCTTGTACACCTTTCTTTTGATTCTTGCTGACACTTCAGTCACACAACACCCCTGACACCTTTCTCCATCCATTCCAACCCGCCTGCACTCGCCTCTTCACCTCTTTTCCACACTCCTTGTCACACTGGACTGTTGACCCCAAACATCTTCTTGACCTCAGCCCCCTGTAACCTCACTGTTTCACTTCCCTCCCTCTAATTCATACACATGTATTCTGTCTTACTACGGCTTTCATTCCTCTTCTTTCCAGAGCAGACCTCCACCTGCTCTCTGCTCTCACTACAGATCACAATGTCATCCGCAAACATCATTGTCCATGGAGATTCCTGTCTGACCTGTCCATCACCATAGCAACCTGTCCATCACCATCTGTCAACCTGTCCATTACCATAACAAACAAGTAAGGACTCAGAGCTGATCCTTGATGTAGCCACACCTCCACCTCGAACTCTTCTGACCTACAGCACATCTCACTATTGTCGTACTCCTCTCATACATATCCTGAACTACTCTGACGTACTTCTCTGCCACTCCTGACATCCTTATATAATACCATAGCTCCTCTCTCGGCATTCTGTCATATGCTTTCTCTAAATCCACAAAGACGCAATGCAGCTCCTTCTGATCATCTCTGTACTTCTCCATTAACATTCTCAGGGCTAAAATTGCATCAGTGGTGCTCTTTCTGGGCATGAAGCCATATGCCTGCTCACAGATATCCACTTCCTTTCTTAGCCTAGCTTCCACTTCTCTTTCCCATAGCTTCATTGCATGGCTCATCAACTTTATATCTCTGTAGTTGCTACAACTCTGCACATCACCCTTGTTCTTAAAGATTGGCTAGAACACTTCTCCATTCCTCAGGCATCTTCTCATTCTCTAAAATCCTGCTGAACAAACAAAGAAGCAAAGAACCTGGCATATTTATTATCACTTCTTTAAATTATATGGAGCACAGTCGGATAGGATACGACACCATATTTTTTAAAGAAGATTCAAGCCTAGTTCACACCACTTTTCTCTAATTGCTATTTCAAATCAAGGAAATATCAAATCAAGTCAAATAAAAATTTATTCATCACATACAGTCATACATGGTACGAAATGCAGTGAAATGCATATGCAACCATTCACAACCATAGATAGTAGGGCAAGAGATAGTCTAGACAGGGTAGGAGAATAAGGTAGGAGTGTGGTAGATTATAGGAATACTGTTAGTCCTGGTTGTTATGGTTTATGGTTTAGGCTCTGTATTGCCTGTGGGAAGAAGCTTCTCCTTAGTTTCTCTGTATTGGCTTTCAGGGAGGGAAGCGCTTTCCTGACCACAACATAGCGAATAGTCCATTGTTGGGATGGCTAGGGTCTTTCACTATGTTACTGGCTGTGGTCCGGCATCATTTGTTGTAGATGGGAATGCAGTTCAGGGAGCTTGGTGTGGATGATGCACTCTGCTTTGCGCACCACCCTCTGTAGGGCTTGCCTGTCCTGCATAGTGCTGTTTCCAAACCAGGTAGTGATGTTGCCCATCAGGATGCTTTCTTCTGTGCAGGAATAGAAGTTCCTGAGCACTTTGGGAGGGCAGCCTGAAGTCTCTCAGTCATCTGAGATGGTATAGATGTTGCTGGGCCTTTCTTGATGTCAATGTGTCTGGTCCATGTCAGGTTCTGCGAGATGTGGACACCTACGTATTTGAAGCAGTCCACTCTCTCTACTGGTATCTATACACAACGAAAACTGGTAGCCAAGGAAACTGGGTCTTCTTCCTAACATTCTTGATTTTTTTATAAACAAAATATTCAACAAAACAATTTCTTCATATGCAGTCTGAAAGAATTGTGACCAAAAATATTATACCTGATTATTTGGTGAGGTCTCTGCAGCTGTTTTCTGCAACTAATATAGAAAAGTATGCATTTTTGTTTTTAAAAGCATTGCTTAAAAAGAAAACAGAAGCTAAAAAGCTTTTTCTTGACTTCTCAGCAATCATGTCCACAGTGGCATATTGCTTTTAGCGAGGCAAGGTACATTAAATCTTATCAGAGTCTTAGGAAATGGGATACTGCATTTAAGATGTTTCAGTATATCTTCACTGCCTAGTAGCTTGGCCTTGTTAGATTTATTCCTCTTCATATTTGCTTTCATTTCAACTTATTTTTCCAAATAATTGTTAATATTCATATAAATTATTCATGGGTTAACATGAAGTGCACTATTTTTCTCATTTGGCATTTTAAACAACATTCTACCATCTATTGAACACATTGATATTATTTTATTTCTTCTAAAAACCAGCATTCATCATAAAATGTTGTGTTAGAAATAACAGAGAAACCAAAAGCATATTTCCAGGACAACCTGACATGGCAATCAAGCCTTCCCCAATCAGATTTTTGGGTACATAACTGCCAGAAACCCTAGCCATGGAAAGACTGAGATGCTATCTTCAAGTTGTCCCAAACAACACCCCTCATATCTACCTATTTCAGTTATTTCTAAATAAATTTAGCCATGAAGACTTATGAAATTTCTGCGTTGAACTTTTATCCATACTTGCTATTCACTGACCATAACCTTAATAAGAGCTATATTGCATAGTTATCATTTGTACAAACATACCCCCTTGCTTGCTGAGGTATTCCGTTATATATTAAGAAAGTCTCATTATTTTTCAATCAAGCTTCAACATCACTACAACTTCATAAAACATTTATTTCAGAAGCACTTATTTCATAAGTGAATACTAATTCTTTGGGAACTTGGCAGTTGCTTTACATGCTCTGCTTGTAAGCTTCCTGAAAAACATATTTGGCCATTGTGGGAAACAGGATGTTAGATTATATGGTCTTTGATCTGATTCATAGGGTGGCATTTCTTGATTATTTGTATTTATGATGTTAAATGTTAAATCTGCAATTGTTGAACTTCACTGTTAATATTTAAATTGCTTATCAGCATTTAGTTTGAGCTGGTTTTAAGTTAACACCGTCAATCTTTTAAAAGTTCCATTTGTTTTAATGACTTAGGTTGTGGAAGTAGAAATCAGATGTTGCCAAGGTCTATGTTACTGTAAATTATTTAACTTGTCTTAAGCAACCAACTAATAATTGCTTTTTGAAAACAAAGGAATAAACAGAAAATAAACCAGAATTATACACCTTTATATTTCAAATGTACTACATTTGGATCCACCCTTATTTTACCTCCCCCTCAAAGGCTGGATTTAATAAGCAATTTTTAGCAATTATCTAATAAAATATTATTTAGAAAATACTTCCTTTTCTGAACACACCAGAACACTTGCTTTTATAATAGGATCTGTGTAAAAATAATGCAACCTCAGATGATATACTTCATATAATACCCATGAAAATAAATGATATCATAGGTAACATTCATCTCGCCTGAGCTGAAGTCTTTGGGAATTTTGATTTATATATTTATTTGTATCCCGACTTTATTATTTTTACAAATAACTCAAGGCAGTGAACATATCCAACACATTTTCCTCTTCTTATTTCTCCAACATCAACCTCATCAGGTGGATGGGTATGAGAGAGTGACTAAAGTCACCCAACTGGTTTTCATGTCTGAGGTGGACTTGCAAGACATACTATATCAATTTGTGTTATTACAGAAAGACTATCATCCATAGTAAGTTATTAAAATCCATATGAATAGTACTTCCATTTTATCCACAAAATTGGTTAGTAGCAACACAAATCATTTCATCTTTACAAGGTTTTGTACTATCTTCTATCTCTGATTTACCCAATGTTGTGTATTTATCCTTGTCGTTCTGAACAAGTATAATCCTCCCATAATAACAAAATGATGAAACAAGACATAAGGCAAATGTATATCTATTTAAAGAACTGTTAGTATACACATACCATCTTAAATAAACAGTACAGATGTAAGTTCATTAAACTTCTTATAAAAGGACATGCAGAGATTTAAAATATCTGTATTCAATCAGTTAATAAATAAGTGGCAATATGATTAAACAACAAAGGAAGCCTCTAGTTAACTGTAGATTCTTAGTTTCCAAAATAGAAAAATACCCTTCTGAAACTAATCATAATGTTAAGAAGTTTGAGAATCAAGTGGTTGACAAATATGACAAATATAAAAACATCACAAACTGAAAGTTAACCAGTTATGGAAAAAATGGAGCATGAGAAAGCAGAGGGAGAGGGCTGCAGTAGTAGGTTGACCATATTTAATAGCCCAAAAAAGAGGACGGGGGGTCGACGTCGGGGGGGGCAGCGTCAGTGTCGGGCGGCGTGGGGGGGCGTCGGCATGGGGGGGTGGCGTCGGAGGGCGTCGGCGGCTTGGGGGGGTGGCGGTGGCTTGGGGTGCTTCGGGGGGTGGCTGCGGCTTT
>JAEANM010017087.1:0-13065 GCA_017656035.1 Myanophis thanlyinensis
ATTTGCTGTAAACCGCCTCGAGTCCTTGTGGAGATGGGGCGGTATATAAATTTAATAAAATGAAATGAAAAATGAAATGATTAAAGACAGAGATGGAAAGGTGCTAACAAGTGAGGAGAGTGTGCAGAGAAGATGGAAGGAGTACTTTGAGAGGCGAGTACAGATGAGTTGGAATGGGTGGAGAAAGGTGTCAGTAGTGTTGTGTGATAGAAGAGTGTCAGCAAGAATCAAAAGAAAGGTGTACCAGACAGTAGTGAGACCAGCTATGCTGTATGGGTTAGAGACTGTAGCAGTGAGGAAAATACAAGACACAGAGATGGAGGTAGCAGAGATGAGGATGTTGAGATTCTCTTTAGGAGTGACCAGGATGGAAGGATTAGTAATGAGCACATCAGAGGAACAGCTCAGGTCGGCTGTTTTGGGGACAAGTCAGAGAGGCCAGATTGAGATGGTTTGGACATGTGCAGAGGAGGGAGAGTGGTTATATTGGTAGAAGGATGTTGGAAATGGAGCTGCCAAGCAAAAGTTCAAGAGGAAGGCCAAAGAGGAGATATATGGATGTGCTAAAAGACGACATGAAAGTGATTGGGGCGAGAGTGGATGACGCCAAGGATAGAGTTGGGTGGAGGCAGTTGATTCAATGTGGCAACCTCTAATGGGAACAGCGAAAAGAAGAAGAAGAAGACCTGTCATAGTCTTTCTTGCAGACATCTCTTTATTTCATGACTACAATCACCATTCTTGTAAATTTTTGACCACAGGAAGATAGAGTCAGTTATTACTTCATCTCTATCTATTTGCATTGGACTAGCATTGACATAATCTTAATTTGTCTAATGTTAATTAATAGTGGTATAGTGGCTGATGAAGAAGTTTCTCTTCTTTCCTATTCAATGAGGTTTGTTTTATATTCTGTTTGCTTGCAGCCATCAAAAAAGTATCATCAGCATGTTTTTCAGGTTGTTGTTGTTTCTCCCAGCTATTTTAGTTCCAGTTTCTATTTCTTCTAATCCAGGATTTCTCCTGCATATAACTAAATAAGGAGACAGTTTGGTACTGTCTTGGTACACTAATTTCTTAGATTAGAACCATTTGGTTGCTTCATATTGCATTCTGTTGCTTCTTGCTCATTGTAGAATTTTTTTTCAGTAGACAGATAAGGTGGCCTGGTACACTATCTTTCTAAGAGCTGTGGGCAATTTATTGTATATATAGAGTAAGAAGCCTTAGAATAATAAATAAAAAATGTCTTTGGGGAACTCTAGCCTTCTCCATTATCCAGAAATGATAAGCAATGTGAACTGCCTCTTTTGAATCTAGCTTGTACATCTGACAGTGCTTGTTCCATGGATTGTTGAAGCATGGAATGCAAAACCTTGACCATTTTCTCATTATCAGGTATCTGCAATTGTTTGGTAGCTTCAACAATTTTTAGCACTGAAGTTTTTCTGATGCTGAATTTAAATTGATTTTTTCCACTTCCTTAATCTTGCTGTATTTGCCACATCTGTTTACTAACTGCAAATTAGTAATTATCGTGCAAAGCTTTAAACAGTTCTGTTGGTATTTCATTTCTGCAGTTTTGTTGTTAGCAATGTTTTTTTTTAAATCCTCCATAGGTATCATCAACTGGTAGATTGCAGGGGACAGTTTTTATGTTTATTTATACCATTTTTATAGTTTTGTCTAGGAAATGTTTATTTTTATTATTCTTGATTGTGCCCATCTTTGCATAAAATATTGCCTTGATATCTGAAACTGTTATCAATTCCTTGTTTTGCCTTTAGATATAACTCCTTGTTTCTTCTTTTCTAAAACTCAGTATTTGGTAAGGGCAAAATTTTCTTCTTTTTTTTTACAATCTGCTTCTCTTTAGCTATTTTCAACATACCAGCAGAAAGACACTTTGCCTTCTTTTGCTTTTTATAGATTTTATAAACCTAATTCATTAAATCTAGTTTTTAAATATTCACTGCATCATCCTACAGAATATTGCTGAGATTATATCTTGTCTGCTTACATTATTTGTTTTATTTAACTTAATTTTCTAAGAAAGAATGTGTGATCTGAATCGCAATCAGCACCAGATTGCTGATTTACTTCTGCTAAAAAAAAAATTTGCATCTTCATTTATATAGCACCAAAAACACACATAACTCTAGTTATAGGTCTCCGAAATCTTTAATATCAAAATTTCTTTTTATTTCTACATATATCAACAGGATCAAATCTAGAAAAAGACAATGAAGAGACTAGAAACTAAGTCTTACAAAGAGAAATTGATGGAAGTTTGAGAAGAGAAGAATGGTAGGAAATATAACTTTCTTCTAAAAGCATCATAAAGAAGATGGACAAGATCTATTCTCTATTATTTCACAACTCCAGGACAGGATATTTAAGTTACATAAAGCCAGATTTCATTTAAATGTTCGAAAAACCTCCTAAAATAAGATCTGAAGGCAATTACCCAGAGTGGTAGTGAGGTCCCCTTCAGTGCATGCACAAAGGAAGCTAATCAGTTATCCATTGGCATGCTTTAATTTGGATTTTTGTGCAGAGCAGGGAGTTGCATCTGATGGCATAACAATTTCAAACTCTGCTGCTATAGTTTTAACGTTAGGCTATCTAACCTGTTTTAATATAGTTCAGGCAACAGAAGATTATACAGATATTTAGATTAACATTTTCAATTTTTAATATATTTTCTTTTTTTAAATGTAGATTATTTCATCTATAATCTTATATTACAGAGATTCTGTACTTTTTTCTTCTGTAAATATCCTTCACTCTACTTTTCTATTATTTTACAGCCTATCAACATAGCTATGATTATACTGTTATTTCATACATTCGGTGAATATACGAATCCACTAATCTCAGTGCCTTATGATCTCTCCTGTCTTCTTTTCTCATTGTAAATATATGTGCATGTTTCACTTGAGTTATCCACTGCTTATTCCAATATTTGCCTCAGTCAAGAGGAAAATAAGATTTTTTATCAGGACTTCCAACCCTGCAACCCATGATTGAAACACTTTTCAAAATGAACTATTTTTGTCTGGGAAATTTCAGAGTAAAAATAAACTACTGCACTACAATAAATCACAAATCTAATACTTGTATATATTCACCAACAGGTATGGAGAGATGGAACAGAGATGGAAACAGAGATAGAAATACTGAATTCATCAAAATGACATTAGATTTTAATGGAATTTATTTAACTTAGTTGGAAAAGTTCCTGTTAAGTGTTAGTGTTTAACCTATAACTCAAAGGACAGGCCTAAATTTGAAGTCATCTGTTTATTCTTTATTAAGGAATACATTTCAGAAACTATTATGAATCAATGTTTATGAATACCCCAATTACAAATTTAGCGATAAGATTAAATCTTAATCAGAAGAAAGAAACCCAGTTTAGGGAATCTGCTGAACATATTGTGATCTCAAGCTAGGTAAAAAAAGGGCCTATACAATGTTGGATGTGACCTTTATTCTCCCTGACCATCATGTATATAACTGGAGATCTGAAGGAACGCTGTATTTCTTTGAACGAATCAAGACTCTTTGCTTAGTATGGAACTCTAGGTTGTTAGGGCCTGATTCACATATTCAGTTGTGTGAATGTAGGGTGACCAACCGTCCTCTTTTGCACGGACGTGTCCTCTTTTTACGTCCTGTCCGGGGTGTCCGGCCGGGTTTTATAAATTTTATAAATTTACCCGGACGCCCCTGACTGGACGTAAAAGTGGCAACATCATGTCCGGCAAATGGACAAAAGCGAGAAGCTCCAGCAAGAAGTCCCGGAACAAGCTTCTTGCTTCTCAGCCTATTTGCGGTCGATTGCCGGCGAAGGGAAGCCCCCGGCCCCCGCCACTGCCCCCCCCGTTCCCATCGCCGCGCTCCCGTTCGCCCCCCCGTTGCCATCGCCGCGCTCCCTTTCGCCCCGCCCGTTCCCATCGCCGCGCTCCCTTTCGCCCCCCTTCCCATCGCCACGCTCCCTTTCGCCCCCCCGTTCCCATTGCTGCGCTCCCGTTCGCCCCCCCGTTGCCATCGCCGCGCTCCCTTTCGCCCCGCCCGTTCCCATCGCCATGCTCCCTTTCGCCCCCCCGTTGCCATCGCCGACACCCCCCCACCCCCCACCGACCCCCCCGTCCTCTTTTTTTGTTTTTCAAATATGGTCAGCCTATGTGAATGTGACACGCATGTGACTACCGGCAGATTGGGAAGATAGGTGAGGCTTTATGAACAACATGTTTGAACTAAGCAGGTCCTAACTATAAACATAAATAGTAAGGAGGACAAATGTATTATCTCTAATAGCTAATTTATTTCTTTCAATCTAGACAATACATTTCCACTTCTGGTTGTTTTATTTTGTGAATGCTTACAATGTAAATACAGGACCAATTATGAACTCCAAAATCAGTATTTCTTTGCATATTTTCTTCTATTATTCTTTGCAAATATATAATAAAATTAATCTGGACAATATAATGTTCATAGCATAATATGCTTTTTCATTCATTCTATCACAAATACTAATACTAAGAGGCTGGTTTTATACTGAAATTAGCACAGTTTCCATTTAGAAATAAAATACCAGCAATACAACTGATTGCTAAAGATTATTTCTGTTTCCAATAATTTACAATGCATATATTTATTTCCTATTATTTTCTACTTTGAGAATAATATTTGTGTCAAGAATTAAGCATTTTGGAGCATAGAATTCTGGAATACATAATTGTGTTTGTAGCTTTCTAGCTTATATGACAGTCTGAACAGGTGCTGTGACTTTGGTGAAGCTGAATTAAAAAGTTAAATGCTCTGTTTTGAAATATTAAGACTGTCTGAAGTAATGTATTGATTTCAATTGTGTATCATTATAATCTTTATTTACAAAAAGCTTATAAAAATTAAAAACAATTATGCATAATTCTGTGAAAATTGATCTCTTTCATATTGTCACTGCCTATCTAAACAAAGATGATTTCATAACAGTAATTTTAATCAGATTACATATGACTAAAGTCATCAAATAAACTATATTCCATCAATATCAGTGTAAAATTAATGCATCCTTTGAGTTTCAATGTTTGTTCGTTAGTTTTCAGTGCTGAATTTAACAATGCGGTACACTTCATTTTAGAACATATTTAATTTAATTTTGAAAAAAACCCAGATTTTAAAATTATACTACCATTAAATTTCTATGCTTCCTATCATAAACCTCTGGGTAGTTTGTTTAGAAAATACAATATTACAATAAAAATACACAGTAGATTCCATAACAGTAATTAAAACAGTATAAAATAAATATATCTACAAAAAGGAATAGACACATCCTCAATCCAAATCTGGAAGGTGAAACTTTTTTAGTCAGCCAAATCATGTTGAAACAAGTTATTTTCACTGTTTTCCTAAAGCTTAGCAAGGAAGTATCCAATCCAACCTCAGAAGGCAAAATGTTCATAAATAGGGTTACAAAAAGAATGGTCTACTTCTAAGCCTCTAGCATCTTAATGTCATGTGGAGAAGAACACTGAAACGTCCCCTCCCAAAATAACTTTGTAGAATGGGCAAATTCAATTTGGAGAGATGTTATAAAATTTACATGAATCTCAAATTCAAAACCATTCTATTCTAATAGAAATCTCTTACACAAAATGCAAACAGATTTAAATTACAAATACTTGTAATTTATTCTCAAACTGATTTAAATTACAAATACTTGTAATTTATTCTCAAACCTGATGTAGGTAGAAATTGAAATTCTAATTTCACCCTAATATAAAACTATTTCTTTGAATCCATAGTTCATTTAAGATAACATTTCAGAATCTTTCATTTCGTACTCATAGCACACAAGACTATTTTTAATCATTTCAGATGTCCCAAAACACTTCATAGCAAAGTGCTGCCTATCCACCATTTTTAAATGCTAAAAATGGATCTAGGCCAAAATGGTGGCCAGATGGAGCATATCGAGGACAAACAGATAAAGTATTTCATAATGAAGCACTTCTAGCTTCTAAAAAAAGATCAAGCTATTTCCTAAATAAGGTGTAATGTTCTAGTTGTCATGAAGATAGAAGGAGAGGGGAACCATATTTAAACTTGCAAGAATTTACAGTATAAGAGAAGTAATATTGGCCTACATGACTTTGGTTTCCTAGTCTGGTCTCCCTAGAACAGGGGCGTCAAACTTGCAGCATCATGTTGTTGTCATGTGACGTATCGCAACCTTTTTCCAAACTGGGGTGGGAGTGGCCAAGGGCTGCGAGTTTGATACCCCTGCCCTAGAAGGACTGATACAAATATAAATTTACGTAACATTTCTGCAAACATTTAAAATGTAAGCATCAGCAAAATATATACATTTTGATTTGTTTAAAAGTATTGGCCATCTAATAAAGAGACCGTATTAAACATCTTCTGACTTGAACTTACCATAAATACTGATTTGACTTCAAACCATCTTAAAATACCAGGTAGTTTATAAGATGTCACATAAATAGTTCTCTCAATCCACATATTCTGTAATTTAAGAAAAAAAGTTTTGAAATAAAATGTTTATAAACTTATCCTAGCCCCAAATTTGTACAAAGCCTAGTAGTTTTTGCTACTACTATCATCAGTGGCAACATAAACACCCAAAATTGGTGAAAGAACACTTGTACATCCAGTTTAATTAATTTTCTTTAAGTTTTGTCATGAGCTTTTGTGTCATATAGAAGACACAAATGAATTATCTTTCCCCTCATTTCCACATGTACATAAACAGTCTATATGGCAAAGATTATTTCATCCTCTAGTATTCTGTAAGCAGCTATTTATAGAGGATAAAATTGTTGAGAGCTCTTGCTTAGAAAATGAAGGAGATAAAATCCCCAACTGGTGCAAATATGTTTCAGAAGATGGAGGAAAAGAATTTAATTTCCTCTCTTTTCCTATTCTGACTCCTTTAATTATATCTTTCTCCCATCCATAAAAGCTGCATATTATGTGCAAAGAAGCATTTAATATTATTTGTAATTTAGCCTCAAAAAAGTGTTTATAGTCTTTGTTTGCCAATAATGTGATGATGCATACAAGGAGCCTAACTCAATGGAGTCATTTTAGTTTTTGAGTATTTTAAAGCATAAACTAGTTAAACTAAATGAAAAAACCTGGTGCTAATGAAAATCATTCATGTAGGAATTAATTTTTCATGACTAGAATCTTTACATTATTGCAACCACTTTTTTAAAAAAACTAAACAATAAATGTTTCATATTTTTGTTCATTTTGCATTTGATGACAAAAAAGTCCATAACACAAGAAACTAAACATCACATATTCAGTTTGTATAAACTGTAAAGATTTACAGAAAGCATTTTATGCTCTCTCTTACATATTATACAAGCATATTCAAAAGACATTAAGGAAACTGCAAAACATGTTCAAATTACTGCAAATTCATTGTCTGGATTTTTCTCTCCTTTCCGAATGGGTCTTGAATACTCAAAGCGCTGAACCTCATTTACTCTATAGAAACTAGAAAGAGAAAAACACACAATTGCATTTATATTCTCATACCGCCACAGTACCTAAGATCACAGTATTGATAAGTATTTTAAGCATTATAGGAAAGTAATATTTTTATAGAGCTAAAATATGTATCCTACCAGCCTAAAATTAGGATTTTCAAACTGCAATATCACAATCCTCTAAAATGATAAAATGAAATTGTGTTGTCCCATCTTCCTGCCAAAATTCTTAGTGTCAGGTTTTGATAAGGAATAAATATGTTGCTTATTTTTCATAATTAAATATTAATCTATGTATAGCAAAGTTTTCTGACTCTGCAATATCATAACTACCCAGTATTCAGGCCTGTGCAGGCAAAGTAAAAAGCAAAATCTGGAGCCAGGTTTTTCTCATAAAGACTTATTAAGAGATTGTGATCAATCTAGAGCCACTATTGCAGGTGATGGTTGAATGGAAATTCTGCATTAGGACTCTCTCAACTGAGACACGAGGAAAAGGAATCTTTTCTCAAAGTCTGGGAAAGAGGATGATGGCAGTCTGAAAAATACTCTAAATTCAAAATATACGCTCATTATTCTATTATCTGAAAAAACTAGCTCATATGTTCATTCTTAAAAAGATTTTTTGCCCTCCAAGAGAATGAAAATGAACTCCTATAAATTGGGTTCTAAAAGCATTCAGTTGTTGAGATTTCTGTATTCAAATCCCTTTTCTCTTTTAATAAATCTGGTTAGAGAACCTTTTTCGAGTCTTGTTTTTGGGTGCACTAGGCTGTCAAGAGTTTAATGCTACTGATACTATCAGTATTCGCTACAACTTATTTGGCAAATTAGGTCATAACATCAGTGGCCTATATGTAATTTGAATCAACTTGATATCATTATGACACATGACATGACTTCTTTTGAAGATATTAGTTTTCAAATAAACAACAATGCTTTTAAACATAGTTTTCAGAATAGGAAGATACGTTCTTTTAATGATATATCAAGGCCTTAGATCAGGGGTGTCAATCTTGATTTCATTGAGGGCCGTATCAAGGTTGTGTTTCACCTCGGGGGGGAGGGCTGGATTGGGCGTGGCCAGGGTGGACGTGGCTAGCTTGACATCACTCATTTTGGGGCGTCTCGGTGGCTCGAGTTCTCTGCCAGAGAAAACCGGCTCCCGAGCTCTGTTTTTGGCTGAGATGGCCTCCTGCAACCCTCTGCTAGCAAAAACTGAGCTCGGAAGGGCCACATGCTCCATTTACACTAGCAGAGGCACCACAGGCCAGTCCTTTGCTGTTTCCAGGGCGGCCCCACAGGCCAGTTCTAAGCATCCTGCAGGCTGGATCTGAGCTGTGGGCCTTGAGTTTAACACCCCTAGCTTGGATAGTACTACCATGATAACTGCTCAAGAAACCTTTTGTTTTGGTTACTAGTGGTATATAATATTTAGACCACATTCTTTTATTTTAACTGTCTAGAAATAATTATAAGGAGGCATAGGTCATGTTGAGTTGCAAAAATCCCTATTTCAGTTAAGAAATAATAAAGCAAAACCTGATTGAAAGTACTGATCTATCAGGGGTACTGCCTTGTGCATGCAGGTAGAAGACAGGTAAAACAGAAATTGCACTAACAAAAAACCAGGCACAAATTACTTTTTATCAATATTGAAAAATAAATGAAAACAGTGAATGAGGGACAGAGCAGCCATGAAATCAAAATTATTATTTTTATTTTTTCCTGAGATAAATGGAAAAAGATAATCTCTTGCTGCACCTTAAACTGTCTCTTTCGTTTTGTGTTGATGAATTTAGATGCAGTTCTTCAGGCCATTTAGCAGGTAATACATTTAACCAAGTGCATTCTACGAAAGCTATTCAGAGTAATTGCTCATTTCGAATGTCTGTACCTTAAAATTTGCTCTGATACAGGCTTGTGAAATTTTGATGGTAAGTCCAGTTTTGGCTTTACTGTAAAGCACTGGATATCTGTGTTACATGTTAAGAATTACACTGATGTCTAGTTAAAGTTCTGTAACTAGAATATCTAATCACATGCAGACACACAGACACACACAGAGTAAAGGTAAAAATAATTCACTCAAGTTATACTTGACTATTGATGATTTCTTTGGCTATCATAAGGAAAGGAAGTAATCTGTCTGTCACTGTTCCCTCCCCTCCCCACAATTTCTATAGTTCTGGAATTTCTTCTTAGTGTGTTACTTGGGTATGATCCAAACCAGTGGTGAATTCATTTTTTTACTACCGGTTCTGTGGACGTGGCTACAGGATTAAACATCACCAAGCACAGAATTAAACTTCACCAAAGTTACAATGTAATAAGGGGAGAGGCAGTTTCTGTGAGCAAGGCAATAAAGATCAGGCTAGAAACAATTGCATTATTTGCAGCATTAACCCTGTAAAGTTAATCTTTACAGGATTAACCCTGCAAAGTGGGGAAAAAAACAAAAGATTTCTTCTAATAACCAGTTCTATAGAACCTGTGCGAACCAGCTGAATTTCACCTCTGATCCAAACCCAAACCTCTTTAGTTTTCTTCATAATCAGCCAAGTTGGCTAAATCTCACTCCATCTTATCATCTTGGCTTAGATACAATTCATATGTAACAATAAGAGAACATAGGTATGGTACGAACCCCATAAGTTGTTGAGATTCTTATTACAGCATGTCCATCAAAACTTTTAAAGGATACATTGGCCATGAGAATTTTTAATATCTTCACCAGGAGGTGATGTAGTCTTCATTTTTTCTGCATTAGGAAACTGTGTTAATAATCTTGCTTCAAAATCTTCACGACGTTCATACTCTTTTCCTCGATAAATAAAAACTTTGTTCTATAAACAGATATATAATATGTTTTAAGTTTTTGACAGATTCCTATTAAATATACAAATAGACACAATTTCTGGTTGAGAATATCTTTAATTGCTTCTACATTATGAAACTAAACATTTCTAGAACCCAACAGAAAATAAAATTCTATACAAATAAATATATTTTTTTTAAAAAGAAGTCCCTAAACAAGAATATGCTTATATTTCCATATATTTACTTAACATTCAGCAATTCTTTATTCTGATACATATTTTGGAATGAAATGAGTACATTATAGTTTTCAGTTTATGGAATGGAAAATTATTTGCAAAATGAAGTTCTTTTGTGATTATGAAAATTTTATGCTCGTTAAATTCCCTTAAATCTGGATTTATGGGGAAAAAAACCTACTGACATCTACCAAACTTCTCAATTATAGACTCAAAAATAATGTTCCCAAAGATTTTACTGGCTCTATTCTAAGAACTATTTTCTTTGGATTGAACTCTTAACATGTTATTGCTACTATATAAGGATCAAAGTCTTTAAAACCCAAAATGGATAAATCTAAAAGTGTAGGGAAGGGAGTAAATAAAAAAGGGGGGCTATTATTAAGCATTTGTTTGTGACTACTAAGTGCTACATTTTTTAGCTCCTTGCAACAAACGGAAGAGTGAGCATTTCAAAAAAAGCATTTCACTGCATATCGTACCATGTATGACTGTGTATGTGACCAATAAATTTGAAATTGAAGTGCTATTGTCTCATTAAGAAAGCTAACATGCTTTGATTAATATTTTTGTAAACCTAACATCATTATATTCTGTCTATGAAAAGTTTATTTGTATTTCCATTTAGCACATAAGCAATTTCTGCTATTATATTTCTACTTTAAAAGAAAGAAATAATGCACTTGAACATGTGAAAATCACTCTGTTTCATTTCTTAGGATAGCACTGTTATTTCACATTCTACACCTTACTCAAATTCAAATATTTTGTAGATTTTCTACCTCATGGTTTTCCACAAGGCTGAATTTAGTTACTCAATGTTATTAGCATTTATCTCTATAACTGTGAAGCCAGCAAGGAAAATGAGTCATTTTCTAGCAATATTTTTTAGTAAAACACAGGTGGACTTCATGATTCACTTGGCTTTTCATCCAGCGTTCAACCATGGGAAATAAAACATTGCTAAATGACTTACTCAGCCTATAGAAACTGGGCTGGGAGCATAGAGTTAAATTCTAGAGCACCAGAAAATGTCTGAAAATGTATCAAAACATTAGCCAAAATTTAAGAAAAAAACTGAAACGAATACTCATTATTGTACCATGACCACCCACTGTATCTTCCACTCTATTTTACTCTCAATAAAATGGATTTATGAACATTTGGAATACTGTCTTTCATCCAAAGTGTATCGAATGCATAATGTATTTTTCTCACCTGCGGTAAAATCAAAATAAAGAACTTTTTTTTTAAACTTACCCGTAAAAATGTTGGAAATCCTTGTCCATAATAACCAACTGCAAAGTAATCTGGTTTAGGTCTTATTACTTTCACAATGTTTTCATAGAACTGTGCTTGTTTTTTCTGTGTTAAGAAAACATATTTTTAGAGAGATTTTCTGGAGATTGTATTTTCTTTTGCTCCATAAACCTTTCCAATCACACCTATTTACAAATAAGAAACATTTAATGCATTTCACCTAGTTCTATAGGATGCTATGTTAACAAGATAATTTACTTTGTGTGTAAAACCTAACTGATAAATGGAAAAGAAAAGACTAATTTCTGTTAATTTGTTTTATTTACAGACTGTATTGTCTGCTGGGGGGGGGGGGAGGTTTGGACTAGATGAGCTACAAACTCCCTTCCAACTCTGTTAATCTGTTAATCTCTTACTGTTTTGTAAATTTATCAGCTAGTAGTCAAGCTGAAAATCAGATGGTCAAATACAGAGAATTACTTGCAGCTTTTATAGCTGAATCAGGGGAAACCAATGTACAATAGTATCTTTCCAAACAGGGCTGACTTTTAATGAGAAGATAAATGAAACTACTATTAGAAATGCTTCTTCCACCTCAGTATACTATTGTATGCTTTTGATTGAACTGGGAGAGAGTAACAAACTAATGCTCAACTCTTAATAATCTAAAGCTCTTCTCTGGCACTACTACTAAGACTAGCACTCCTTAGTCATAATGCTGCTTTTCTTTTTTAATGTATCTTTTTAAATATCTAATACTATTGTTCAAGCATATTCTTCCCTTATACTCAATTCTTAGATGTGAAACATGTCTGCTTCCTCTACAGAAAGACTGAAGCTACAAGAATTGATTGGAAAGTTCTGCATCAAGAGGCCCAAAAGCATTATAGACATTTCTTATTTATGATACACTTAATCCAGCATGTGATGCTGTTTTAGCACCTTTAGAAAGTTCGTTCTGCCATAAGATGTTGACTGCCTTGATCCCAAGGGATTCTAGAGAGTATTTTATATACATGCTTATATATGGGCAGACAACTGTCGATCCTTACGATTTATATTGATTTGACTGCTTATTTGTACCCCATAACTATCAGTGTTGTATCTTATGATTCCTGACGAATGTACCTTTTCCTTTATTGTACACTGACAGCATATGCACCGAAGACAAATTCCTTGTGTGTCCAATCACACTTGGCCAATAAAGAATTCTATTC
>JAEANM010017088.1:0-13065 GCA_017656035.1 Myanophis thanlyinensis
AAGGGAAGGGAAGGGAAGGGAAAAGCAAACAGGACTGGGAGACCTGCTGGGGATAACCCTATTCTAGCTAAATTTGAAAAGGAATTTAAAAAGAGTCATGTCCCATTACTAACTATGCACGCCTACTTTGTAGTACATGTTTATCCAGTCACACTCCTTCCAGGGCAGGACCAGGATCTTTAGCAGAGCCAACAGAAGGTTTAGCAAATGGCACAAGGTTCTCCGGGATCTTTAGGATCTTCCATGATCCATCCTTGAGTTGGTAGAAAAAATACTGGCATGAAATTGTCAATTGCTCTCTTCCTTTTGGTGCTTCTGCAGCTAGTTCCTGCCCATACTATTCCTTCCTTCCTTCTTTCCTTCCTTCCTCCCTCCCTCCCTTACTCCCTTCCTCTCTTCCTCCCTTCCAAGGTTATGGCTAGCAAAGTCTAATAGATTTTATGCACTTTGGCAGGTTTGGAATATGGAAGAAATGACCTAACTGAGTCTCCAAAGAAGAAAGCCATGATCTAGAGCAGAGTTCCCCAAAGGGGTCAATATTGACCCCATCAGAGGGTCAATGAGACTATCAAATGGGGTTATTGTGGTTGGTTGGCTGGTTGGTTGGACAGTCAGCCAGATGTTCAGACTGGAATTGGCGTTTGTATCCGCCTTTCGAGTCCTCCCCAAAGACCTGGGAGAGGCAGATATTGTCATTTCATGGGGTCCAAGGTGTTGTTGCGGGATGTAAGTTACCCCAAGCGAAGCTGCCTTCTACAATTGACTGATGTTATTGATGTTCCATATTCCAAACCTGTCAACATGCACAAAATCTGTTAGACTTTGCTAGCCGTTACCTTGGAGGGAAGTAAGACTAGAAGATCTCTGAGGTCCCCTTCCCCTTCCAGCTCTATTACTCTGTTATTCTTTCCTTGGGCGTGTGGCCCTAGAATGAGATCCAGAATGTTCTTGGGACTGCTGAGCTGGCAGGATATTGCACTAAGAACATCACCGCTGTCAAGAAACTCTGGTCCAGTTATTCTCCTCTGAGTTCTACAGCCATGGAGAAGAAGCACACATTGCAAATTCTTTTCTTCTCGTCTCACTTGCCCTCTTTGTGGCTTTTGGCAGACTTGGCAGAAGAGTCTTTAATGCAGGAGAACATGAGAACGTCTCTGGGTGAGTCCGCGTGTCAAAAAAAGTAAGATGGCAACTACAACCCATTTTTTTTTGGCCCTCCCTGTGGGCTCCTCAGGACAAGGTTTGGTTGTGAGATCATCGTTAACAAGGAGATATTAGGGGAAGGGTCTCCAAACGTGGCAATTTTGAGACTTGAGGACTTCAACTCCAAGAATTGCCCAGCCAGCATGGACTCAAGTCCACAGGGCTTGAAGTTGCCAAGTTTGATGGCCTCTACTAGAGGAATGAAACATCTCTTTTGCCCTACCAAGGATTGTGGGTTCAGTTCCTGGTGTCTTCTTCCATTTTAAGGAGGCAAAAAAAGTGACGGCAGGTCTAATCCAGGTTGTTGGCCTAACTCATTCTGAGTAACTCATAGGTAGCTCCTTTGGCCTTAGGAAAGTTACTTTCTGGGGTCTCCTGAGAGCTTCCCCCTCCCGTTCAGTTCCCTCTTCCATTCCAGGGATAAGCCCGATAGAGATCTGGAGTACAGCTGTCTTCAATATTTATTTAGCCACTGTGGACCTCGGATCATCTAAGTAGGCTCTCTCCTTTGAAATCCATCTCCAGTAGGCCCAGGGAAGGTTATGAAATACAAATTTGAATGTCTTGGTGGTATAGAGCGAACAGTGGAGTTGAAATTAAATCATGTTTAGATTAAAGAGGACAGAGTATTGAAAATATTTTCCTTTGAGTTTTACAGTACAATTAGGAACTGTTTAAGCTTTTGATTCTCGTGGCTTCTAAGTCAGGGCTGTGGTTAACCAGGGCGCTCCACATCTATTCCGCTCTCCTTCAACCGGGGAAGGTCATCTGTGTTTGGATGAAGAATTATACCTTCGATTACCCAGGCCGCTTATCTGAGAATCTGCAATTTGCAAGGTCTCCCACAAAAGGAAATCTTTTATTAAGAGCCCTATTTTCCTTTGCTCCGGGCAGGCAGACTAAATAAACGGAAGGGTAGACGTTGCACTTTTTCTGCACAAAGGCCCCGTCCAAGAATCACAGACAATGCCGGTTTGCAAGAAAGAGAGAATTTTAAGAAAAACAAGTTGCTCCCAGCCCCTCGTTGACTGGTCCTGCTGGATTCCTCAAAAGAATTTATTTCATTACTATAAGTGCTGTTGACTTAGTGTGAGTTTCAGCACTCGGATTCTTGGATAGCTGGACGAAAAACAGCCATCTCCAAGATAAATACATTATCCAAAGCATGACTTTCATTCTTTCGCTGATCTGCGGTCAGACCGCAACTGTTCCCCTGCGGAACAGGGCTTCTTGGACCTTGACAAGGTATGGGGCCTCAGCTGCCCCTACTTGGTACACCAGAGAGGTGAGAGGAAGGGGCCTGGGGGCGTAGGGGTCAGGAGGACACGGGGCCAACTCCGTATCAACCTGAGTGTTTGCGGTGGCGTTCCAAATCTCCCAATCTTCTGGAGATGAACCTCAGAAGGCAGATGTTGCCAGATACCCTCGTAGGTCATTTCCCCGTTTATAGTGTCTTCTGGAGTGATTCGCCCGTCGCTGTGCCAAAAAAATAATCCTAAGGAAAGGAGGCCTCATATCACTTTGGCCGATGGCTGAGGGACGGTATGAGAAGTCATCACTAGAAACAGTTATAGTCTTCCTCTGGCAGAAGACTTGGACTCTTTGATCAAGGAGCTTCCATGGACGTTTCCATTTTTATCTCCAACGTCTTGAAATGTCATAGTTCTGGCATTTAATCAGAGTCAACAACAGCTTGACTGTAGGAGCAGCTCCAGGCTGGAAAAAAGCCGTTGGCAGCTACGTGCAGGTGCTTCAGAACCAAGGATGGTGGCAGCTCCACTTTCTCCACCTTTCTTTCATTCATCCTAGATGTTGTGCATGGCAGACTTGCAGGAGAAGGTGGAGAAGGAGGGAAGGCAGCAATGCTTCTTTGGTGAGCACCACAGAACGCTGTCAACAGAACCAGGAGCCTCGGTGGCGCAGTGGTTAGAGTGCAGTACAGCAGTACTTCTGTTGTCTGCCGGTTCAAATCCCACCAGGCTCAAGGTTGACTCAGCCTTCCATCCTTCCAAGGTGGGTAAAATGAGGACCCAAGATTGTTGGGGGTAATATGCTGATTCTGTAAACCACTTAGAGGGGGCTGGAAAGCACTATAAAGCGGTATATAAGTCTAAGTGCTATTGCTATTGTAGTTTCTCAGGTCCTTCTTTTCCTTTTTGAAAATAGAAATAACATTTTTGTTCTCTGGGACTTCAAAGAACCTTCAGGAGTTCTCAAAGAGTATCTGTGGAGATTCTCAGTCATCCAAGTGATAGTTGTCTTGAAGTTGCTTTTTCAAAAGGCAACTGGACTGTTTTTTCCTGAAAAAGAAAAGATTTTGCTTCTCATCCAAGAAGTTTCATTGGTTCTGGCAGGATGGTGGAAGAGATGGAAGAATTAGTTCTGACTAATTATAAAGAGTGATCATCTTTGCTAATTCTTTCAGTCCTATACAATGTAATCCATCTGGCCCTAGAATTAGATTCTCTTCTTGCCTTATATGTGATTAGCCAAAACTGATAGCTTCTCCTGCCCCCAGTGCCAAAACCATCATAAGCTAGGACCCCATTTTCCTGCTGAGAGAAGTCAGATGCAAAATAAAAGTTAAGGGATTCTGACTTTCCATCAGCACTCATTGTCAATTTCCCCCTTTCTCCTCATAATGGATTTGCAATCTCTTTTGCCTTTCCTTTTTTTCTAATATACACAAATTACACCCCTCCCCTCATTGCTGTAGTTGTTGTTATTGTTGCTTTGGTATCTCTTGCAAGCTTTAGCTGATATAATTCACATAGTTTATTTTTTAATATAGATATGCATGTCTCATTCCATTTCCTATGTATGTCTTATTCTCTGACTGGCAAATCAGAAAGCTCTGCAGGCATCCATATGCCTTTTCAAAATTCTTCCATATTTTCTTCTTATAGGTCTGTTTGCCATTGTGATTTCAGGATCTTGTTTCATAGGATTTTGCATCCTTCCTGGAGTTCTAACTTTAATAGATGCCATGATAAATGAACTCATAATTCTCACTATCATATTGTATGCCTCTTTGAAATATTGGTCATTGGATGCAGAAAAATCTTTGCTGCCAATCCAAGCAACCTCTGATTAATGCTCATAATGGTCTCAATTCTATTCCTCTTTTTTTTTTACTCTTACCAAGACACTTTTGCAAAGAATATCATAATCTAATTTCTTAAATATCTATGCAAGTTTTTCTTTATTTATTTACAATACAGAATGCACATCCTTTCTTATGGGTCTGTTCCTTTGAATGAATGCATTTTAGCCTTCCAGTGCTAAGGGCCAAACACAAGTAGTTCTCATTTAACGACCATTCACTTAGCATTTGTTCAGTGTTATGACCATGCTTAAAAAAGGGACTAGGCCTCTCACTTAAAACCATTACACATGGTCCCCATGGACACACGATCACGATCCAGGCTCTTGGTAACTGGCATGTAACTACAATAGTAGGGTGATCAAGCGTCCTCTTTTGCCCGGATATGTCCACTTTTTACGTCCAGTCTGGGGCATCCGGGTGGGTTTTATAAATTTATAAAACCCACCCAGATGCCCCGGACTGGACATAAAAAGTGGAGATGTTATGTCCGGGCAAATGGGGAAAAGTGGCTCTGGCAAGACGAGCATGCGCTCCATCGCGCTTAGAAATCCCGCGATGGAGCACATTCTTGTCTTGTGGGAGCTGCTTTTCCCCATCAGCAGCACCTGGGCGGCGGGAGAAGAGCCCCTGTGGAGCTGCATCTCCCCGCTCCCCTGCCACCGCCCCCCCACCCCACCGCCCCTGCCGCCCCCGCCACCCCCCCGCCGCTTGAAAACAAGTACAAGATACTTTCGTATCTTGGAACATAATTCGTAAGTAGAGACTATTTTTTTCTCGTCCTCTTTTTTGGAAATCAAATATGGTCACTATTGTAATATGACCTATATGGTTACAATAGTAACTTCCAGCATCCTGCAGTTACATGATCACCATTTCCAATTTTTGCAGAGAGCTTCGGACAAGCAAAATTAGTGAGGAAACAAATAAGAAATTTTAAGTCAAATTCACACGATGTCTCATTTAAGCATCATGTAGGATTTACTTAACAACTGCAGCAAAGAAAGTCATAAGAAGCAAGTATGGCCATGTGTTACTTCACAGGGTATTCAGTATGGATTTTTCACACCTTCCCCTTTTGTTCTATTTAAAACCATCCTGAGGAAATTGGGGTGGCAGCCTCCAAACATTTATTTCCCAATCTTCTTAAAATATTGCCCATCAATTCTCATGAAGGCTTCATGACTAGGCCATTGCTGATTTTTAAGATTCTATCTTCTTGTGCCTTGTTCCTCATTTAGAAGCACCAATCAGAAAAAATATCACTTACATTCTCAGTTCCTTTCTCTTCCTTCTCTAGGGCTCACAGTTTCTGGAGGGTTTTTCAAGATCTCTTCTATCTGGGTCATCTATCTTTACATGAACCTTTGAGAAATAATAATTGTTGATTGATACGAATAGTACTAGTAAACTCACTGTCACATTGTAGATATGACTACTAAGAAGACTTCTTGCAATCTACCTACAGCTGATATGGAAATTGCTCATGAAGATCACACATCTCTTCTTTTTCAACATATCTGTTGGGTTTCTTTGAAGCATTGGGTGGCTATGGATCGCTCTTTAGATGAAGAACCTGTAACCTATTAGCTTTCTGATCTTTTTTGCGTGTTTCCATGTCTCCTGTCAGAAAGAGTTTTTCCTGTTGTGGTGTGTTGCCTTCACATCTCTACCCTTCCAGATGGCTGAGCCATCCTGTCCAAGAACTTCTCATAGCCAAGTGACTTTCATCCTTCCTTATTTCATTCTCCAAGAGCTAGTAAATGTTGATGGACAAGATCTTCGTTGTTCTTCTTATGGTTCCTGATTTTTAAATGAAATATGGAATGAATAGCCCATTATACAAAAGATGTGATTAATTACAAGATTTCCCCTGTAAATTAGGATATATGCTTCTCCATTCTTATATGTAAAATGAGATGCTAGATTAGATGCCATTTTGCTGGGCAGAGAAATTTTGGAATGCCAGGCTTTGGAAGAAAAATGGGCTATATTAATTTGACAAATAAATAAATATACAAGCATTCTTGTTATATTTTATGGTCCTCTCTAGAAGGAACAATTCATATGTGGGCAATAATCATTAATGGGATGCTGCACTAAAATTATAAATCATTTTCAAATCTATTTACTGGTCATAAATGCATTCTTCCAGAAACTTTGTGAACAAATCACAATTAGTTTTGACAACTTGAAGTGTTTAGTGGTGCTGTTCCTTGACAAAGAATTGCATTATATTTTTATATCAATGAGACAATTAGAGAAAGGATGGTGATGGTCATAGTATTTTGTTTAGGCCACAATCTGAAGTACAGTCCAAGATGTTCTGACTTGGACTCTGACTGGACAGAGTAGCTAAAGTGCCTGGAGCACAGTCTGGGGTGGGATGAGGGATGAATTTGAGATGGTGATTCCTAAAGCAAGTGGACAGGACTCTGTGCTGTCAGCTTGGCCTCTTCTGGAAAATAAAGGCAACCAAGGATGTCACCTGAAATGGCAGGGAGTCCATACTATTGAGGGAGCAGTAGTATATCTTCCTTGAAAGAGATGGTGGTGCACATGGTTCTCAAGAGGCTATCCTTGGATCCAATGGTTTTGAAAACTAGTGACCAGTTTCCAACCTTATGTTTTGGGGTAAGGTTGTTGAGAGGTTAGTTACCCTGTTTCCCTGAAAATACAACCTATTCAAAAAGTAAGGCCTAGCCCAGTTTTTTGAGGGGAGTCTAATATACACCCTATGCCAAAATAAGTCTTAGTGAAGGGGGTGGGGGTGGCCAGCACAGGAGGCAGCCGTTCCCTTCCCCAGTCATCTCATGGCTGTTCGGGCCCTTAACCACTGCCTCCTGCACCTCAAAAAACAAAACACAAAAAATAAGACCTCCCTAAAATTAAGACCAAGTGCTTATTTTTGGGGGGGGGTGTCAAAAGAAAATAAGACCTAGTCTTATTTTTGGGGAAACCCATTAGTCTGAAGTTGATGAGAACCCTGAGGGAAACAGATGAGAAACCCTGAGAGAAGCAGATTATATAGACCCATTTCAGTCAGTTTTCAGGGTGGGATTTAGTACTGACATAGCCTAGATTATGTTTGTTGATGGTCTGTTTTGGAGTCAGGGTGTCACATCCTTGGTTTTTCAGTGGTTTTTGCCATGGTATCCTCCAGCTCCAAGGGTTATGATTGGACACATCATTTTGCAATGGTTCTCTTCCTTTTTCCAGGGCCAGTTTCAGTGATAGTGGGGAGGAGGAAAAGATTACTCCCCAGGTCTCTCCTGTGTGTGTGGTGCTCCATGACCCTTGGAGCTAGAGGATATCATGGCAAAAACCACTGAAAAATCAAGGATGAGGATGTGACATCCTGACTCCAAAACAGACCATCAACAGACCAGCTCTCTCTCTCTCTCTCTCTTTTTTTTTTTTTTCCTTTTCAGTATCTACATGAAACTGCTGAGTGAATTTCAGGTTCAGGTTCAGTCCCATTGGTTTGCATATGATACCCAATTATATCTTTCTGTGTTATCTTTCTAGCCCAAGTCAGCCCAATGAGACTGATGAGGTTCAGTCCCAATGCTTGGAGGCTATGCTGGATGGATGAGTAGGAACTGTCTCTCACTGTGTTTGTCTGAGCCACCCAGATCTGAAAATATGTCATCTTTGACCTTGGATGGGGTAGCGTATTAAGACTGATAGGCAGCCTGGGGGTGTTCCTGGACTGGGAGCTCCTGCTTGAGGAGGTGTCAGTAGTGGCTAGGAACAGCTTTGCACAATTCCATCTGGTGTACCAATTGCACCGGTTCCTAGATCAAGAGGCCTTTAATGTCTTAATCAAATTATGGCTTGACTACTGCAATGTTCTCTACATTTGGCTGATGTTGAAGACCAATCAGAAGCTTTAACTGATAAAACAGGTACCTCTGCTATGCAAGCTGCACTAGTTGCTGGTTGGCTTCCTGATGTGATTTCAGGACCTGGTTACTTGATGGACACCTATCTGCTTGGCAGATTTAAACCTTCAGGGTTGGTGTGCTCCAAGTTCCTTTGATTAAACAACAGCATCTTTCAAGGTGTTGGAAGAGGGCTTTGTCTGTAGCAGCACCTTCCCTCTAGAATGAGGTCCCCTTAATATCTAAATGGCCCCTACTCTGCTGTTGTTTAGAACAACCATGAAGACCTAGTTTCTTCATTCAGGCTCTGGGCAAGAGAGAGTGAATCTTCTCATCACTTCATTGCACTTCCCATCTTTTATCTTTATGTTTTATTGATTTTACTGTAATTACTGTTGCCTATTATGAGCCACCCAAGGTCACTGAGAGTCAGGCAGCATAACAGTTTAATACATTCTAATTATAATCTTGAAATTAATTCAGTTCAAAGGCTATCTCATTCTAGTTTGGGCTGAATGTGAATTACAGGTAGGAACTGTACTTACAGAAAGAAGTTGGCCACGTTACAGTCAAAGGCAAATGCTTCCATTATCGCCCACATGGATGATACAGCTTTTTGTTCCAAACAGGAGCCATCTATGGAAATGTTATTTGCTGGTTCAAATTTGTCAACATTTAACATCAAACGGAGCTTCAGGGTTTGGTTGGTGTCCATATGCTTTTATCCCAAGGATGCAGGGCTTAGTTCATGAACTAAGCCCTAAAGGATTCTCACAGTATAATTGTTGTTATAATTAAAAACAAAACACTAATAAAATACCATCAAAATGGAGGTGCTTTAAAAACTAGACATGACACGTTCCCTGCCCTGAAGAACCCAGCAGCTAAATCAGGCAAAACAATCCCAAGATCAGATAGCATGCCACAACTAAAGAGAAAATAAAAAGGTGTGACAGTCCTATAGAGTAGTTTCCTCTATTTTTTTTTATCATTCTTAAATGCGATTGAGAAATATCATTAGAAGAAATCTTGGGCAGTTTAGCAATTAATAGAACCTTTGGGAAGAAGCTAAAAGTCTAGGATACCCTTCCTCAATCTGAAGCACATTTTTGACCAGGCTAATTGGGAATACTGGAAGCTGTAGACCCCAAATATCTATACAGTCTCAGATTGGAAACGTGTCATGAATGCCCCAGATCTTGCTCAGGTCTAAATAGCAAGTAATTTGCAGTATCTAATCTGATTTCAGGAACTGAGACAGTGATGATGATGATGATGATGATGATGATGATGAACATTTCTATGCTATCTTTATCCCCTACAAGGTAGTAAAGAAAACCATGCCTCTGAATTTGCCTATAGCACAATTTTGGCCTGTTGAGATGTTATTAAAGTGACCCTTCAAATTTTATTAAAGGCAAACATTCGTGTTGTGATACATTCTAGGGCATAACAAATATGATATTCGAAATAGTCACATATAGCTCTGAAAAACGAGGATGTCAAAGATCATACATCAATAGCAGAAAAGCTGATCTGGTGTTATGATGAAGATATACATGAATCTGTAGAGAACTCTTCCTGTAAGCTGTAGTCAGTTAATGTACAAGCTCACTAGAAGGAGGAACAATAGGTTCTGTCCCTAACCCCAATGTTGTCACATCTGCTGATTGTATCTTAGAGGTTGAAGAGAAGGTGGATATGCACAGGCTTTCTTCAAAGTCCCTGCTCTCATGGAAACTCCTTGATGTAGATCTGTAGAGGGGTAGATCTACATTGATCTAGACTGCACTAAGGAGCATGGGTCCTTCCGCTTTGTGGGATGCCTGATTCTGGATATCATAACATGACGCTCTATAGGAAGACCAACTGATTTGCCCTTCTGGTTTGATGACCAGAGAAATACAGTGGTACCTCTACTTATGAAAGACTCTGGTTATGAAAGTTTCAAGTTACGAAGCGCGTCTTCGAGAAAATATCATCTCTAGTTATGAAATATGTTTCAAGATACAAAACATATTTCGAGGGTGCAGATAAAGAACAAGCGATTAGGCATTTATAGGGTAAAATGCATCTCTACTTACGAAATTTTCAAGTTACGAAACGGCTTCCGGAATGAATTAATTTCGTAAGTAGAGGTACCACTGTATGATGTATTTGGACTTTTGGTTTTAGCTAATTTTACTTGATTGACTGTTGATATTCCCCTTTCCTCCAAGAGCTAAAAGCAGTTTACATGAGGGCCCTTCTTCATTTTATATCCATAACAACTTTGTGAGATAGTTTTGGACTGAAAGTCCCCCAGTGAATTTTCATAGCTAAGGGAGGCTTGAATCAACTGGCCCTAATCTAAAAAGCACTTAGACTTATGTATATGCCACTCCATATGCTTTACAGCACTCTCTCAGTGGTTTACAGATATCAGCATATCACCCCCAACAAGCTCATTTTACCAACCTTGGAAACGTGAAAGGCTGAGTCAACCCTGAATCGGTCAGGATCGAACTCCTGGCTGTGGGCAGAGTTTATCAGCCATACTGTATTCTAACCACTGAACCACCATGGCTCATACAACAGCTAATCCAATACTTTAATTCGAACAGCACATCACAGAAGCAAATACTTTCTCATTTAGAAAAAACAAAAAGCTACTATATACAACTTATCTTCTTCATTGATTAATGGCACAGAGCCACAATTCTTAAAAAATTGGGTGCATCCTGTGCCTCCCATCTTGTCTTGGAGATGTGACCTTCTATATAGAGGGACAATACTTTGTTCTTCTACAGTGCTGCTACAGAAAATTGCTTCTCTGATACTTTGGAAGCAAGAGACAGCATGACAAATTGGAAGTCATAGTGAACTGAAAAAAAAATCTCTAGCAGCTCAGTAAATTTCCAGCTGAACCTTATCTAGACCATCTAGGTAGTTAAGGGCATTAAGGAGCTGTATTCAGCCTGAGGACAGACTCATCCAGAAAGGCCCAGCATCAACACACCCTTGTGTACGCCCCAGCATTATCCCTGGCAACACCTTTTCCAAAACAAAACAAGAGACAAGTCATTCTTTCAGTCCCTTTTTTTATTCCTATACATGTGGCAAAATACCCGGAGAAGCCAAGAGCTCTTGAATATTTCAGCTGCAGGAAAGCATAATATTTAATTAACCAAGACTCAACTTGATGGGGTCTTGATTTGAAGCAGATTAGGAGGGTTTTTGCTCTCCATCTCAAAGATAAGTTTATAGTTGGCCAGAGATCTTCTGAGGTTCTCCTTTGAGTTCAAAGGTATTTGAACATTGGAAGGACTAGGGGTGATATGATAGCAGTGTTCCAATATCTAAGGGACTGACACAAAGAAGAGGGGTTCACTTATTTTCCAAAGCACCTGAGAGCAGGACAAGAAGCAATGGATGGAAACTAATCAAGAAGAGAACCAACCTAGAACTAAGAAGAAATTTCCTGAGAGTTTGAACAATTAACCAGTGGAATGATTTGCCTCCAGAAGTTGCAGATGCTTGAACACTGGAAGTTTTTAAGAAGGGACTGGACAACCATTTGTCTGAAATGGTAGAGGGTTTCCTGCCTGAACAGGGGGTTCGACTAGAAGACCTCCAAAGTCCCTTCCTATTCTGTTATTCAGCTTATGTTGCTTTCTGCTGTTGAAGCTGAAATGCTGAAGAAGAATCCAGTGGGCCTTCCATATAATGGAAGAGGACTAAGTGCTAGAAAATCTTTAAAATCTTGGTAAAATCTATCTGGGGCTGATTTTAGTTTTCACTGTGAGCAACTGGGGAAAAAAACCCTGTGAACTGCAAAGGACTATGCGTTGATTTCTAAGGATTTTTGTGTTCAGCACTATTAACTTTAATTCACCACTGTAGCCATTACTGCAGAAAGAGCAAATGTTATATATACTGTTGTAGAAGTGAAAATCACACTTTATTTATCTTTATATCTTTTTTCTAAAGGACAGCCCATTCTTCTTCCACACAGAAAATAATGCAATATATCTAATAATAAAATAATACCGGTATATGAAATAATGATATAATATATTCTTGAAATGTTTCACTGCTGAAGTTTTATTTTCCTATGTTTTAGATTCTGGAAAGTGCAAGGATATGAAAACAGTGCACCAATAACAACAGTATCACAGAATTAGAAGGCCCATAGATTATAACTCCTTGCCCAGTTCTAGAACTCTGACTGGAGATGACCAGCCTTGACTTGAACATCTCCAGAGAAGGAAATCCATCATTTTTTAGTCATTGGTTCTGACAGTACCAATAAACAGCTTTTATTGCAAGGACAAATATTTTTTCTAACATCCAACCAATATCTATTATTTTCTAACTGATGACGAATACAGAATCCTCATTCTCCTTCCCTTCGTATATTGTTAAACTATATTTTGATAGATAGATTGATTGTAGACTAAGGATACCAAAGTTTTTGCCAATTAGGACTTATCCAGGATCCAAGATCAAACAAACAGAAGAATACCTGCTTCCTTGGTTTCCACAATACTTCACTTGATATCCTACTGCAGCTTATTATTTTATTGTGAAGTCTCTAGTTTCTCCCCATGTTTTTATTTCCTTCCTGAAGGAAAAAAAACAAAACAGGACTTCTCATTGATACACTTTCTCCATTGTCTCATCCCATGCTTCAGCTTTTATTCCAGAATAATGCATTGATACTCAAAGTACAACAGTAAGACAAGCCCAAGATATCCTTGCTTCTCTTTCCTCCTACAGTTGCAAGAAAAAGTATGTGAACCCCTTGGGATTATGTGGCGTTTTGCATGAATTGGTCATAAAATGTGTTCTGAACTTCATCTAAGTCACAACAATAAACAAACACAGTCTGCTTAA